>CM064904.1:27797311-27812311 GCA_030347415.2 Decapterus maruadsi | reverse complement strand
AGGACGCGCTGGACAAGACCGAGACGGCTCTGGCTAAAGCAACTAAGCGGCTCACATACCTGGAAGAAAAGACCGAGGACTTGGAAAACCGCGGGAGGAGGAAGAATATCCGGCTGTTTGGCCTTAAGGAAGGAGCTGAAGGTACGCGCCCTGTTCTGGACTTTATAAAAGAAATGCTACCCCAGTGGCTCGGCACCGAACCTGACAGAGCATTTACGCTGGAGAGAGCCCACCGAACTCTGGCTCCAGCAATTCCCAACCAGAACCGAGCCGTCCTCCTTCGCTTTCTCAACTACCAGGATAAAGAATACGTCCTACGCGCCACAAGACAGCGGGACATCACACACGACGGTTCCAAACTCGCATTCGCCCAGGATTTCTCAGCGGAGACGATGAGACGAAGACGGGAGTTCAACGCTGTAAAAAAGCTGTTTGTTGACATGGGGAGCTTCCGAGGATTTCACCTCCAACCGTGCAAGATGAGAGTGCTACATAACGGGAGGATCCAGATGTTTTCCTCCCCACAAGAGGCCGAGGAATTCTACCGCAGAATCTCCGCTGAATAAACTAAATACGACCAGGTTTGAATCGCTTCCTATACATGAAGAGGGGTGAGTTCATTGACTTTAGTGCAGAGAAATAGGCTCAGCGCCGGGCTTGACGGTGGTCACTTCAACCAATTAGCAGTGAGAAAATGGGAAATATGAATAACTAACAGCAGGGACATTAAACGAGAAGTGCAAAACTTTTAATTTTTCATTTTATTTTATGTTAATTAGGCTATTTATTTCCCGTGAATACTTACAGTCTATACGATTGTCACTTTATTTTGAATATGTGATTTTAAAGGGGGGAAAAAACCAGCTTGATAAGAGCGGCATAATGGGACTAACATGTGTGCTTCATTTTGTAGCACGCAGCCCTTTTTTTTTTCTTCTCTTTTCTTTTTTCTTCTCTTTTCCCCCCCATAATGTGTGCATGAAGCCATGTTATAACTATTGTTTAATAAGACATTTTTATTTCACTTTTTTACCTGCTTATCTACTGTTAAGTCGAATGGAGTGCCACCCAAGAAAGCTAAACTTTGACTCTTCTCTAGCCTGCTCTTCTGCACAGAGATGCACTCTTTCTAAACGAGATGTGCGCTGTTGAGGGATAATTGTTACTTATCAGTCAACTTGACGGTGTTACCTGTTCCATTGGGGTTGCCTTGTCGTTTGGGGACTGGGCTGGGATTCTGGGGAGGTGGGGAGGGGGTAGGTAGAGGGGGCCCCTCATACTCTACCTATGTTACGTTCTCTTTTACTAGTTTGTTCGTTTTATATTGTTTTTCCTTTTACCTTTATCCTACCATGGTCACACGAAAACAATGTTACACGCAAAACCCGGTATGTCTAGTACACTTAATGTAATAACTTTCAATGTCAGAGGTCTGGGCCACCCAATTAAACGGAAGAGAGTTCTGACATTCTTAAAAAAGGAAAAAGTAGACATAGCTTTCCTTCAGGAAACTCATCTCTCCGATGAGGAACATAAAAAGCTCAAGAGGGACTGGGTCGGGCAGGTTTATTTTTCTAGCTTTGCCAGCAATAAAAGGGGAGTAGCAGTACTCATTCATAAAAAAATACCTTTCATATTCAAGGAACAATATGGTGACAAGGAGGGCAGACATGTACTAATTCGAGGGATGCTATATGGACAAGAATTATCATTGCTGAACGTATATGCACCAAATGAGGATAGCCCCAAATTCATGATGGATATGATCACCTTATTTAATCAATATAATACAGATTTAGGAATAGTTGCTGGGGATTTCAATTGTTGTATGAATAGTAATCTAGACAAATCCTCAACCATACTGTCCAACCCCAATGCTTCCAAAACTCTGAGATTAGCCTCGGCTGATGTAGGCCTAGTTGATATCTGGAGAGAACTCAATCCCACAAGAAAAGATTATACTTTTTATTCCGCTAGACACAAATCATACTCTCGAATAGATTTATTTTTTATACCTCAGGATTATCTCTCATCTGTAGTTTCATGTGATATAGGCTCCATTCTTATATCTGATCACTCACCAGTTTATCTGCGGTTATGCCTTCCTCAGCAGACATATCAGACTAAACAATGGAGGTTCAATGCCTCACTCCTCACAGATTTTGAAGCTTGTAATAATATTAGAAAATGGCTAGAACAGTACAGACAGGATAATCAGTCCTCCCCAGTTACTCCAGCAGTGATGTGGGATGCAGCTAAAGCAGTAATTAGGGGCCAGCTGATCTCTTACACATCTGCAAAGAAAAAATCTATTATTAATCAAACGGAACAACTTAAGAAAGAGTTAATAAATTTGGAACAATGCCATAAACAATCTCCAACAGAAGAAAACTTGAAAAAACTAAATGCAGCCAGATCCAGCCTCAATCTCATTCAAACAGAGCACATCAAAAAACTTCTGTTTTTTACCAGACAGCAATATCATGAGTATGGTAATAAGCCAAGCAGACTTCTAGCCTATCAGCTTAAAAAAGAACGCGCAGAAAATACAATAAAGTGTACGCTAATGCAACAGGCCAGTTGAAATATGATACTCAATCAATGAAGTCCTCATTTCTTGATTTTTATACACAGCTTTACACATCAGATAATCCCTCCGAAACAGATATTCAGAGATTTTTGGAAAAAGTATCCTTACCCTCTATTTCAGAGGACGAAAAGGAACAATTGAGTGCTCCATTCACCCCAGAAGAGGTGCTACAAGCAATTAAGTCAATGCCCTCTGGAAAAACCCCAGGTTTAGATGGATATTCAGCAGAATTTTACAAGGCCTTCTGGCCACAAATCCAGCCACTTTTTATGCCCATGGTAGTAGATTTTTTTGAAAATGGCGTTCTTCCTGACACCATGAAGACAGCAATAATATCATTAATACATAAGAAGGACAAAGATGCTGCTGAATGCGCATCATTTCGCCCGATATCATTACTTCCAGTTGACTTTAAGATTCTTTCAAAATTAATTGCACACAGACTAGAAGACTTGTTACCCCAGATTATTAACCCCGACCAATCCGGCTTTGTGAAAGCACGCTATGCATCTGACAATATCCGGAGGCTGTTAGACGTAGTTGACCACTCGACCCTACACAACACAACAGCCGTACTACTTTCGCTTGACGCAGAAAAAGCGTTTGATAGGGTCGAGTGGTCATATTTGTTTGCCGTTCTGGAGAAATTCAACCTTGGTGAGAAGTGCATTGGGTGGGTTAGAACCATGTACAGCAATCCGCAAGCTCAAATATGTATAAACGGTAGCCTTACTGAAAAATTCAATCTGTACAGAGGATGTCGCCAGGGATGCCCTTTATCTCCATTTTTGTTTAATTTGGCAATCGAACCACTGGCGGAAGCCATAAGGGCAGATGAAGAAATTGCAGGTATCAACATCGGGAAAACAAAGAACAAAATTTCACTATATGCTGATGATATTATTCTTTATTTAACCAGACCAGAACAATCGATCCCAGCAGTCCTAGACCTTATTACTAAATTCGGAATAATATCAGGCTACAAAGTTAATCTGACAAAATCCAATGCTTTACTAATTAACTCATCAGTCTCTAACAAACTCAGGGCCATCTCACCATTCACCTGGGCTCAGAACAGTTTTAAATATCTTGGGGTGAATGTGACTTCAAAACTCAAAAACCTATACCTCATAAATTATGTTCCATTGCTTAAAAAGGTTAAGGAAGAGCTAGAACATTGGAAAATGCTCCCTATTTCGTTTCTTGGACGGATCAATGTAATTAAAATGAATATCCTCCCCCGCTTCTGTTATTTATTTCAATCACTACCCTGTTACTTGGATAAAACATTCTTTAAATCCATAAACAAAATATTAACCTCCTTTATCTGGAAAAACTCTTCACCAAGAATAGCCTTTAAAACTTTAACAAAGTCCAGAGAGAAGGGGGGCCTGGCACTACCAGACTTGCAGATATACTATTGGGCCGCCCAGGCAAAGGGCCTGATTAGTTGGGTACAAAGACGTAATAATGCACAGTGGAGAGACATAGAAGAAGAACTTTGCACTCCCATTTCTATGAGCTCGCTACCATTCATTAACAATATAAATGCACTACACCAAATAACAAAAACATATGTGGTTTATAACACTCTTCGGGCTTGGCACGATATAAATAAGTTTTGTGGGAATTTCGGCAAAATCTCCAGCCTCTCTCCCTTATCCTTAAATCCAGATCTGCCACCATCAATTGGTAGCTCCTTGTTTGCAAAGTGGAGAGACAATGGTATACATCAATTCCAACACTTGTTTGCCGAGGACACACTCAAGTCCTTTACAGACTTAATGTCAGAATACGAAATCCCGAAACAGGACCTCTATAAATACTTACAAATTCGGCATGTAATAAGCACTCTAAAAAAAAAAAACGCCTGTCTTTGGAGCTGACAAATCTGGAGAAGATTTTGGTGAAATCCACATCATTAAAAGGAAAAATCTCTGTAATTTATAATACACTGTTGAACCATAACAGCTCTTCCTTGACCCCACTTAAGAACATATGGCAGAAGGATATGGGATGTGTATTTGATGAAGACCAATGGGACATCGTATGTCAGAATGTTTTCTCCTCACTGTCATGTAATAAAATAATCGAACAAAACTATAAATTCATGCACAGGATATACCTAACTCCACTCCGCTTAAGTAAAATGTTTCCCAACTCATCCCCCAGGTGTCATCGTTGTAAAACATGTATAGGTTCAATTATGCATGTCTTTTGGGAATGTAAGGAGTTAAAACAGTTTTGGAAAGCAGTACACAATCTAACTACTAAGGTTGTGGAAACCCCACTGGTTCTTACACCAACACTGTGCCTCTTTGGTACGGAATTGGACAAGACACTGGACACCACATGCAAGAAGAGGATTGTCATAATGTCCTACATTGCAAAGAAGTGCATCTTGCTCAACTGGAATCAACACAGACCCCCATCATTCAACCTTTTTAAACAAATCTTAAATGAAACTTTAAGACTGGAGCAACGGACGTACACTCTAAAAAATAAGGGGGACGCTTTCCGGAGGATATGGGAACCGTTCATGGACCTCTGACACTATTACATAACAAGGCTTGACATACCTACAGAACTGTGAACCGTGACCACGGACTGATCTGATTAGATTTCTTGTACTTTGTTGTTCTCATTGTTTATTTTGATTGTTTGTTTTTGTTTCCTTATTTCTTTTTCTGTTATGTTACTTAAATGTTACATGTAAAAAAAATAAAATAAAAAGATAATTGAAAAAAAAAAAAAAATTTGGCCCCCAGCTGTCCAGACCAGTGTGTGTGTGTGTGTGTGTGTGTGTGTGTGTGTGTGTGTGTGTGTGTGTGTGTGTGTGTGTGTGTGTGTGTGTGTGTGTGTGTGTGTGTGTGTGTGTGTGTGTGTGTGTGTGTGTGTGTCTGTGTGTGTCTTTACCGTCCATTCAGAAGCGTTAATAGTTTACAGCTTTACGTGTCAGTGTTTTCTTACAATTATTCTCTGACTTCAGACTTTTATTTTGAAAGGTCACAGAACAAGTTGAGAAACATCTGGAAGAAAATAATTTATATTAAACATCTGGAGGACAGGACACATCTGTCTTCTGTTATTAGATGTAGTTTTATTCTTATGTACATTCTCATTTTTTATTAATATATGTTTTAAATGATTGTTGTGATGTTTGTATTTGTTAAACTGTTGCTGCTGATTATTATAGATATTTATAGATAATAAAGTGTCACGTGTTCCAGCTGCTCCGTGGATTCATTCATACGTTCATCTGATATGTATAAAATATATAAGATAAATATATTGATGTGATGTGTGTTAACTGAGCTGAGGAGCTGCACTGTTAAACTGGTCGTGTTAAATAAAGGTGCATTGCTGCAACAACTTCTGGCTCAATCTTTAGTGTAAACATTAATATTTTATATTTTTAATAACAGTTTAATCTTTGTTCCATCTGCAGCTTTAGTTCTGTAGAAATCTGTCGTAACCGAGTAAAACTGGTGTTAAAACTGAAATATCTCCGATTCAGTGAATCAGCATTGACACCAGCCCTGATAATAATAATAATAATAATAATAATAATAATAATAATAATAATAATAATAATAATAATAATAATAACTGTCATGTCTTTTATCAGCAGAGCTGGTTTGTTGTGTTTTGTTGTGTGTTGGTCTCGTTGTCAGAGTCACAGCTGCAGGAAACTGTTTCAAACCAACTCATTGATCAATAGAGAAAATCGCTGACATATCAGTTCATAAATAATCAATACTAGAGGAATCTCTAACGCGCTGATTAGAGTCGGTTTAACAACAGATTCCTATTGATCTTCATTTGAAGGATCAGATCTTTAATCTATTCCTCTGTTCGAGCTGCTGAACTGTTTTACTGGTCTATTAAATAAATAAGGATCAGTGTTTGATGTAAACATTATTTATAATGAGTTTCTGCAGCTTTAGTTCTGTGGAGATTTGTTTTACAACTGAAACGTCTCTGAATGAATTAATATCAGATCAACCTGGAGCCTGAGAATCAGAGTCGACCTGATTCAGTATTGATCCCCAGCCCTAATAATGATAATAATAATAATAATAATAATAATAATAATAATAATAATAATAATAACAATAATAATAACTGTCATATGTTTTCCATGTGTTTTCTCAGCTGTTGTGTTGTGTTTTGTTGTGTTTTTGTCTCTTTGTCACAGTCTCAGCTTCAGGAAACTGTTTCTTATCGATCAGTGGAGGAAACCACTGACTGATCAGTTGATCAATAATCGATACTCGTCTCGTAGCGGAAGCTCCAGCAGCAGGTGAAGCTGTGAACATCTGTCCAACATCTGCAGCAGCTCATCAACACAGTTACACAGTCTCTGTGACGGTTGTTAACATGCTACATGCTAGCGGCTAGCAGCTAGCGGCTAGCAGCTAGCTGTTAGCCTGCAGCAGCATTGTCCTTTAACGGTGAATGAGCCTGATGCTAACACTGGAGCTAACGCTGCAGCTAACTCCGCTAGCTGCCCTTAGCCCCACTCTGGGCTGGTACCGGACCGAACCGGACCGGGACACCGGACCAGGGCCTCCCCCCCGGTCCACCGGAGCCACATTAACCCACTTCCGTTCACAATAAAAACACTTTTATGTGAAAACCAGCTGCAGACTGTCCCGGCTAGCCGACACGCTAGCATGCTAGGCTAGCTGTCAAACACAGACCGTTAGCAGCAGAAACTCTCCGAACAGAACCGAGCGGAGCCGAGCAGCTCCGAGGAGGCCCCCGGGCTGACCCAGCAGACCCCCCCGCCGGGCTCCGGCCCCGGCCTGGGGGGTCTGGTCCCGGCCGGGGCTCGGTGGCAGGCCGGGGAAGCTGCTCTGTCATCGGGCTGAGCAGCAGCAGAACAAGCCGTGGTTCTGAGCTGGAGGGGCCGCAGCGCTGCCCTCCTCCCCCCCATTACCCCCCCTCCAGACACCTCCTCACCCCCCCGGCACCGAGCCGGCACCAGGTCCGAACCCCCTCCCGGTCTAAGAGTCCGTACCGTAAATGGGTCTGAGTCTCCGGTCGTTGGGGTCCTGCACATGGCCTCGAGCCGCCATGGTGGAGTTACCTGCTGCTGCTGAAGGTCTGCGCATGCGCACAGAGGGGAGGGGGAGGAGGAGGAGGGGGGGGGGGATTAAAGGAGTTAGTGCTGAGCGCTGCAGGAAGTACTGGCAGTAATCAGAGTACTCAGAGTAGTGGAGTACTCTGTCAGGGAGCAGAGCTAAAGGAGTTAGTGCTGAGCGCTGCAGGAAGTAATCAGAGTACTCAGAGTAGTGGAGTAGTGTAGCCTAGCTGATGAGCGCTGCAGGAAGTAATCAGAGTACTCAGAGTAGTGGAGTAGTGTAGCCTAGCTGATGAGCGCTGCAGGAAGTAATCAGAGTACTCAGAGTAGTGGAGTAGTGTAGCCTAGCTGATGAGCGCTGCAGGAAGTAATCAGAGTACTCAGAGTAGTGGAGTAGTGTAGCCTAGCTGATGAGTGCTGCAGGAAGTAATCAGAGTACTCAGAGTAGTGAAGTAGTGTAGCCTAGCTGATGAGTGCTGCAGGAAGTAATCAGAGTACTCAGAGTAGTGGAGTAGTGTAGCCTAGCTGATGAGTGCTGCAGGAAGTACCCTAGGCTACTGAAGTACTGGATTACTCCCAGATGTACTGAATGAAGTAGAGACTGTCCAAGTATACGGTGAAAGTACTGACTGAAGTACTCAGTGAAGTACTGAGTAAAGTACTCAGTGAAAGTACTTCATAAAACATCATTCACCTGCTGCACGAGACCTTTACTATGAGGTGAGTTTTATTTTGAAAGGTCGTGCTTCCTGTGTTTGATCCAGAATCAAAACCACTTGATGATAAAATCATTTCAATCAAACCTTCACGCCGCGTTCACACCGGACGCCACAGCGCCGCGGAGCGGAGTCCGCTTCCATTCGGCGCCACGTTAACCGGCGTTGTCGTTCACACTAGAAGCGGAGCGTCGCGGCCGACGGCGTCAATACTGACAGGAAGTCACACAAAGAAACACGAGAGAATCCGGTCAATTTTCAAAATAAAAGCAATTTTCAAAATAAAATACCGCGATTGACAAATACTAGAACACAAAGTGTGTGCACACACACCTACACACACCTACACACACACGCCGCCGCGGAGAAACGGGCGTCTGGTGTGAACCGGAGGGACGCGGCCGCTCCGCTTCGCAGCGCTTCGGCGTCCAGTGTGAACCCGGTGTTACTGTGATTATTATTATGGGCTGGTTGCCGGGGAAACCTGGCAGAGAATAATGTTGTTAATAATAAACTATAAAACAGTCCATGTGATTATTTATTCAGGTGTTTTCATGGATCTGATGATGATGACGATGATGATGTCATCAGCGTGTTGTGATGTCATCAGCGTGTTGTGATGTCATCAGCGTGTTGTGATGTCATCAGCGTGTTGTGATGTCATCTATATCATGAAGGCACCGAAGACGTTCTCGCTGGCCGCGTGCCTCTCGACCTTGGAGGTGTTGCTGACGCGGACGTAGAGGGCGTCGCCGGCGTCCAGGTGGAAGACTCCGCCCAGGAAGCTGTTGGAGCGCGTCCTGCCGGCGCCGGACGAGTACTTCCTGGCCTGCAGCAGCGTGACGCCGCCGCCCGTGTACTTGGCGGTGCGCAGGTCGACGCTGTGGTGGAAGATGCTGCCGTCGGAGAAGAAGAGCTTGGAGTAGACGTAGTAGAATCCCTCCGTCTGCACCTGCAGCCGCCCGGCGCCGTAACGCATCCCGTGGAGCAGCGGCTCCGAGCGCACGGACCACGACAAGACCTGAGGACCGTGGACCACGTCCTGGCCGTCTGCGGACAGACGACAACAACAACGACAACGACAACGACAACGACAACGACAACAACAACGACAACAACAACAACAACAACAACAACAACAACGACAACGACAACGACAACAACAACAACAACAACAACAACAACAACAACAACAACAACAACAACAACAACAACGACAACGACAACAACAACAACAACAACAACAACAACAACAATAACAACAACAACAACAACGATTACAATGCCAACAACAATAACAATGCCAACAACAACAACAACAACAAAGCCAACAACAATAACTACGCCGCCAGCAACAACAACAACAACAACAACAACAACAACAACGACAACGACAACAACAACAACAACAACAACAACAACAACAATAACAACAACAACAACAACAACAACAACAACGACAACGACAACAACAACAACAACAACAACAACAACAACAACGACAACAACAACAACAACAACAACAACAACAACGACAACGACAACGACAACAACAACAACAACAACAACAACAACAACAATAACAACAACAACAACAACAACAACAACAATAACAACAACAACAACGACAACAACAACAACAACAACAACAACAACAACAACAACAACAACAACAACAACGACAACGACAACAACAACAACAACAACAACAACAATAACAACAACAACAACAACAACAACAACAATAACAACAACAACAACAACAACAACAACAACAACAACAACAACGACAACAACAACAACGACAACAACAACAACAACAACGACAACAGGGTTAGGGAATGGTTAAAGGGACAGTTCAACATTTAGAACGGCGGAGCAGAGTCGTGAGCTGCTCAGAGCTACGCTACGGAGGCTCATGGGATTTCTTGGTTTCCCTCATCAAACTCATCAAATACACAATCCAACAACTCCACAACGCTCTGGTGGACAAGTTGTGACCTGCACATTCACCACGCTATGAGATAATAACACAACGTTACCACACAGAGTTGTTTTAGAGGGAAATTCATGTAAAACCTCTGATGCACGTTGCCTTCAGGGACAGTTGTTCATCAACAGTCTCTGTGTTTCCCTCCAACTAAAACGTTCTGATCTTTTTATATATATTTATTGTGTTTTAATCTGCTATATGTTTTTATGTCTTGTGTTTTTAAGTTTTTAAGTGATCTGTGTTGTTGTATTGTACCATCCTGCTGCTGCTTGTGACATTTTAAATTTCCCCTTGGGGATTAAATAAAGTATTTCTATTCTATAACACAAACTGAGGGTTTGATCCAGATTGAAACAGAGACTGGATCTGGTTTTAGTTTAGAAACAACTCCAGAATCTGATGATGATGATGATGATGATGATGATGATGATGATGACGACTCACCTGTCAGGTGGGCGACAGGTCTGGACGGGAGGACGTCGTGGTGATGGTCGTCAGGGGGAGACGTGACCTCTGGACCTGAGGGAGGAGGAGGAGGAGACGATGAAGATGATGAGGAGGAGGATTTAAAGACTGGGGATGTCAGTGACGATGATGATGATGATGAAGGTGAGAGGTGTTGACGTACCTGCCAGCAGCTCAGAGGACGAGGACGAGGACGCCTGCAGAGACACAACAGGAGTTACAGAGACAGACGTGGTCGCACTGAGACGTTCTGTCTCTGCTTTGATGAAGACATCGTTGGACTGAGGACACGCTCGTCTACGACTGTGGACAAACTCCAGCGTGTGTGTGTGTGTGTGTGTGTGTGTGTGTGTTCAACCATTAGACAAGACTTGTGTCTCCAGTTCAAACAGAGTCTCTGGGTGAAAGTATTCTGGAGTAGTAGACGTTTGAAAATATCCAATAATTTATTTTTTCCCTTTTATTCTCCATGGATTTTTTTTTTCTGTCAGTTTTTACACAGAAAATAAAAAATAATAATAAACACACAATAACAACAGTGACGTCTCCACTGATCAAACATCTATCAGATACTTTCATTCATAATCAGCATTTGTAAGTGGTGCTTTTATTTTGAAATTCCTCCTCCACATCCGAGCGAATCAGAACCAGATCATAAATAGAACCAGATTATTCCAGTTTATATTAAATGTGGTTGAAATGAAGACGTTGTTAATATAAAGAACAGATGAAGAGTCTTTGTTTATTCTCTGAAGCTTCTGTTTCTCTGTGGCTTCATGGTTTCAGGCAGAACAGGCACTTCCTGTTTCTCTATGACCGTCCTCCATCTTGGATCCTCAGCTTCTCCATCGCTCTCTCTCTTCCTCTTCCTCGTCTTCCACCGTCAGCACTTCATCTGTTTCTGTCACGAGGCTCCGTCGTCTGGAGTCAGGAAGGCTGAACCGTCTCTGCTGATGACGGACGTTTTTACCACCGTCGCCCTGACGCTGACCTCACCGCCGCCACCGCTGCACGTTTCCTGACACAGTCACGTGAACTGAGACCGATCTGCCTCAAACTGGACGTTTCATTCAGAAAATACACAACATTTAAAATACACAACATTGAGATGTTAAAGCAGCTTTTTCCTGATGCAGAGATCCAGACGGAGCAGGAACGCTGGGCTGGTGCATCCTGGGAACAATATCTCCTGTGAGTCTCTGAGTCGCTGCTTTACAACAAAACTCAAATCTACTGATGGACGCGTGCAACAGGTGGAACATCTCAAACTGTGGGGGCAAAATGCTGCTATGGGGCAGTTGTCTGGAGCCCTGGACTCACCGTACACTTCCTGTTCTGTTTATTACAGCACAGTTATTATGTATTAGATCCAGGATGAAGCTGGTTATTATTATTATTATGTACCGACTCCAGGACGAAGCGACTCACCGGCGCCGGATGCATCAGTCTGTAGATGAAGCAGCCTTCGATCACCAGGCCGCACAGCGACGCGCTCACCAGCAGCAGCAGCAGAGTCTGAGTGGCGCCGACACGACGCTGCCACCGGCCGAGGCCTGGAGCCGCCGGGGGCCCGGGGCCACCGAGGCCTCCTGGTCCGGAGCCTCCTGGTCCAGAGCCTCCTGGTCCACAGCCTCCTGGTCCAGAGCCTCCTGGTCCACAGCCTCCTGGTCCAGAGCCTCCTGGTCTGGAGCCTCCTGGTCTGGAGCCTCCTGGTCCGGAGACGTAGTCGTCCTTCAGGGCCATGTCTCAGAGTGTCAGAGTGTCAGAGTGTCAGAGTCTCAGAGTGTCAGAGTGTCAGAGTGTCAGAGTGTCAGAGTCTCAGAGTGTCAGAGTGTCAGAGTGTCAGAGTGAGAGCAGTGAGAGCAGACGGAGAGAGAAGTGTGGAGGAAGTGGGTTGGCTCAGAGAGACACTTATTATCGTTAGAAACAGAAACTAGATTCTCCTGCAGCTCAGAACTGGAAAACTACTGTTAATATTAATATTAAAGCAACATTGCAGAGTTTCAGCTCAGTGCTGCCACCATCTGGTTGAAAAGCGCCATCGTCTGGGGGAGAAAATAAAACTAATCAGCCGGCGCATCGAGCGTTGATTACCATTAATAAACAACAGTATTTACCACATGTTTACATGGAGACTGTGTGGCAGGTGGATGATGTCATCAATGACCTGACCTGACCCTTGACCTGGATGATGTCATCTCTGTAGGTCGACCTGCTGACCTCTGACCTGGATGATGTCATCTCTGTAGGTCGACCCCTGACCTCTGACCTGGATGATGTCATCTCAGCTTCAGTGAGTCCAGGTTGAGGAGAGGAAGCTGTTTATTTTGTTCAGATGTAGAAACAAACCGTAGCATTAGCGGTAGCAACAAGCCACGCTACGTTGATAACGGCTGACCGCGGACTCAGAGGGAACAGCGCTAGAGGTCAGAGGTCAGAGGTCAACCTACAGACCCCGGATGTTGCTAACAGCTGACCTGGACTCAGAGGGAATAGCACTAGAGGTCAGAGGTCAACCTACAGACCCCAGATGTTGCTAACAGCTGACCTGGACTCAGAGGGGACAGCGCTAGAGGTCAGAGGTCAACCTACAGACCCCAGATGTTGCCAACAGCTGACCTGGACTCAGAGGGGACAGCGCTAGAGGTCAGAGGTCAACCTACAGACCCTGGATGTTGATAACAGCTGACCTGGACTCAGAGGGAACAGCACTAGAGGTCAGAGGTCAACCTACAGACCCCGGATGTTGATAACAGCTGACCTGGACTCAGAGGGGACAGCGCTAGAGGTCAGAGGTCAACCTACAGACCCTGGATGTTGATAACAGCTGACCTGGACTCAGAGGGGACAGCGCTAGAGGTCAGAGGTCAACCTACAGACCCAGGATGTTGATAACAGCTGACCTGGACTCAGAGGGGACAGCGCTAGAGGTCAGAGGTCAACCTACAGACCCCGGATGTTGCTAACAGCTGACCTGGACTCAGAGGGAATAGCACTAGAGGTCAGAGGTCAACCTACAGACCCTGGATGTTGATAACAGCTGACCTGGACTCAGAGGGGACAGTGCTAGAGGTCAGAGGTCAACCTACAGACCCCGGATGTTGATAACAGCTGACCTGGACTCAGAGGGGAATAGCACTAGAGGTCAGAGGTCAACCTACAGACCCCGGATGTTGATAACAGCTGACCTGGACTCAGAGGGGACAGCGCTAGAGGTCAGAGGTCAACCTACAGACCCTGGATGTTGATAACAGCTGACCTGGACTCAGAGGGGACAGTGCTAGAGGTCAGAGGTCAACCTACAGACCCTGGATGTTGATAACAGCTGACCTGGACTCAGAGGGGACAGTGCTAGAGGTCAGAGGTCAACCTACAGACCCCGGATGTTGATAACAGCTGACCTGGACTCAGAGGGGAATAGCACTAGAGGTCAGAGGTCAACCTACAGACCCCGGATGTTGATAACAGCTGACCTGGACTCAGAGGGGACAGCGCTAGAGGTCAGAGGTCAACCTACAGACCCTGGATGTTGCTAACAGCTGACCTGGACTCAGAGGGAACAGCAGCAGCCAATCATGAAGGAGTTTCTCTGCAGATAATGTGTTATTTAGAGGTTGCATTCTGCTCCTGTATGACACCAGAGTATCTGGAGGAGGAAATGATCAGATTTATGATAGAAATAAGGTTCAGATTGTAAAATAGGGGAATAACCCTTTAAATCCTAAATCCTATTAACCCTTTAAACTCTGAACTGTCGTGAGGAGAAATGAAGCTGTGGATGAATTAATGAAACGTCTGATGTTGATGTTTGTCTTTGTGGGTCGTTACACTGATGAGGAGTGTGTGTGTGTGTGTGTGTGTCTGTGTGTGTGTGTGTGTGTGCGCGTGTGTGCGTGCGCTGCAGGAGGAAGTGAGTGGTTCGTCTTTAAACTCAGTTTCTTTCTGATGTTTTATTTGTTGAAACTGAAACGTTTTATTGGATCGATTTTCACTTTCACAGGTTTTAAACTTCAGTTCAAATCAACGTTAGAATATAGAATCTATAATATAATAATAATATAGATTAGAACACGGCTCACTTGAATACTCGATCCTGATTGGTCAATCACCAAAACCAAAATCACCATGATCTGTTCCCTCTGTTCTTCCT
>CM064904.1:27752311-27792311 GCA_030347415.2 Decapterus maruadsi | reverse complement strand
GAGCAGCAGGTTAGAGGACAGAAACCATGGTGATGAAGAGGAGCAGAAACACAAACAGACCTGAAAACAAACAAACAAACAAACAAAGAGACGATCCCAGAGATGGAGGAGTGAGTCAGAGCAGCAGCCAGAGTTAGAGACGACGACGACGACGGAGGAGGAGGAGGAGGAGGAGGAGGAGGAGGAGGAGGAGGAGGAGGAGGAGGAGGGGGGGGGGGGGGGGCGAGGGGGGGGGGGGGCAGCGTCTCCTCCTCTTCCTCCTCCTGCAGACAGAACTTACTCAGCCTGCTTAGTGTGACCTACTGACGTCTCTACTCGTCGGTGGCAGACGTTCCTCTCACGTCTCCTTTCTGACGCATCTGGTGTGAAACCAGGAGGCAAAGGGTTAACGAGGCTCCTCGCCGTCTCCATGGAGACACTGCTGCTAGGCAACCACTTAGCAACCAACCCATCATCCATCCATCCATCCATCCATCCATCCATCCATCCATCCATCCATCCATCCATCCATCCATCCATCCATCAATCAATCAGGACTCAACAATACACAACAGAATACAACAACAGTCTGGCTCCACTGTCACTATTTACACTGTGGTGTGTGTGTGTGTGTGTGTGTGTGTGTGTGTGTGTGTGTGTGTGTGTGTGTGTGTGTGTGTGTCTCAGTGTGTGTATATGTGTACATATAGTATAGTATATAGTATGTAGTATGTATTATATAATGATGTAATCACCTCCTCCAGCTCCTTCTGCGTCTCCTCCTGATGTCTGTGTGTGTCTCAGTGTGTGTATGTGTGTCTCAGTGTGTGTACATGTGTATTAGTATATGTATATGTGTATATGTACATATGGTTGAGTATATAGTATTATAGTAGTATTATAGTATGTAGTAATCACCTCCTCCAGCTCCTTCTGCGTCTCCTCCTCCATCCTCCTGATGTCCTCCATGGTCAGTCCCACCCACTTGTCGATCCAGCAGAACAGCTGACGGTGGAAGTTGGTGAAGATTCGCTTTTCTTGCTGAGGAACGGAAACAACCAATAACTGATCAATAACTGACCAATAACTGACCAATAACTGATCAATAACGGACCAATAACTGACCAATAACGGACCAATAACTGACCAATAACTGATCAATAACTGATCAATAACTGATCAATAACTGACCAATAACTGATCAATAACGGACCAATAACTGATCAATAACTGACCAATAACTGATCAATAACGGACCAATAACTGATCAATAACTGATCAATAACTGACCAATAACTGACCAATAACTGATCAATAACTGACCAATAACTGACCAATAACTCATCAATAACTGACCAATAACGGACCAATAACCGATCAATAACTGACCAATAACTGACCAATAACTGACCAATAACTGATCAATAACTGACCAATAACTGACCAATAACTGATCAATAACTGATCAATAACTGATCAAACAATCAACCAATCAGTGTGTCCCAGCTGACGGTTCAGTGTCGCCCTCCACTGGTCACGACAGGAACTGCACTGAGATCAGCAGAGGAGACACACACTGTGTGTGCTTAGTGTAGTGTTGTGTTACTGTGTTGTGTAGTGTGTTGTGTGTTAGTGTGTGTGTTGTGTAGTGTTGTGTGGTGTGTTGTGTAGTTGTGTAGTTACCCGATGGATGAATTTCTCCACCTTGGTCACTGTGTGTGTAGATGTGTGTTAGTGTGTTGTAGTGTTGTGTTGTGTTGTTGTGTTGTAGTGTTGTGTAGTGTAGTTGTGTAGTGTTGTGTAGTTGTGTAGTTACCCGGTGGATGAAGTTCTCCACCTTGGTCACTGTGTGTGTAGATGTGTGTTGTTGTGTTGTAGTGTAGTGTTGTGTTACTGTGTAGTGTTGTTGTGTAGTGTTGTGTGTTGTGTAGTTGTGTAGTTACCCGGTGGATGAATTTCTCCACCTTGGTCACTGTGTGTGTAGATGTGTGTTAGTGTGTTGTAGTGTTGTGTTGTGTTGTTGTGTTGTAGTGTTGTGTAGTGTAGTTGTGTAGTGTTGTGTAGTTGTGTAGTTACCCGGTGGATGAAGTTCTCCACCTTGGTCACTGTGTGTGTTGTTGTGTTGTAGTGTTGTGTTGTGTTACTGTGTAGTGTTGTTGTGTAGTGTAGTGTTGTGTAGTGTTGTGTAGTGTAGTGTGTTGTGTAGTTGTGTAGTTACCCGGTGGATGAAGTTCTCCACCTTGGTCTGCAGCCCCCACCACCTGAACTTGACAGTGACCAGTTTGTACGCACACATGTAGGGACAGTCTGTCTTCAGCTCACTCTGTGGGGGGGGGGGCAGAGACAGGGGCAGAGACAGAGACAGAGACAGGGAGGGGGGGGGGGGGGGGCAGAGACAGAGACAGGGTCAGTACAGGGACAGCAGGTCAACACCAGGACTACATCAGGTCCAGGTCCTGGTCCAGGTGGTCTCGTACCTTCCACTCTGGTCCCAGCGGTCCTCTGTCTGTCTTCGTGGAGTGGAACAGAGACGGGTCTTCTTCTGGTTTGTAGTCCTGACGGAGACGGAGACAAGAGACACGTTAACACCAGAGACTGGAATAGAATGGACGGAGCACTGGGCACGCTGGGGACACTGGACACTGGGGACGCCGGGGACACTGGGGACGCTGGATTCTGGGGATGCTGGATTCTGGGGACGCTGGATTCTGGGGACGCTGGATTCTGGGGACGCCGGGGACACTGGGGACGCTGGATTCTGGGGACGCTGGATTCTGGGGACGCCGGGGACACTGGGGACGCTGGATTCTGGGGACGCTGGATTCTGGGGACGCTGGATTCTGGGGACGCTGGATTCTAGGGACGCTGGATTCTGGGGACGCTGGATTCTGGGGACGCTGGATTCTGGGGACGCTGGATTCTGGGGACGCTGGATTTTGGGGACGCTGGATTCTAGGGACGCTGGATTCTGGGGACGCTGGATTCTGGGGACGCTGGATTCTAGGGACGCTGGATTCTAGGGACGCTGGATTCTGGGGACGCTGGATTCTAGGGACGCTGAATTCTAGGGACGCTGGATTCTGGGGACGCTGGATTCTGGGGACGCTGGATTCTGGGGACGCTGGACTCTGGGGACGCTGGGGACGCCGGGGAAACTGGGGACGCTGGATTCTGGGGACGCTGGATTCTGGGGACGCTGGATTCTAGGGACGCTGGATTCTGGGGACGCTGGATTCTGGGGACGCTGGATTCTGGGGACGCTGGATTCTGGGGACGCCGGGGACACTGGGGACGCTGGATTCTGGGGACGCCGGGGACACTGGGGACGCTGGATTCTGGGGACACTGGATTCTGGGGACGCTGGATTCTAGGGACGCTGGACTCTGGGGACGCTGGATTCTGGGGACGCTGGATTCTGGGGACGCTGGATTCTGGGGACGCTGGATTCTGGGGACGCTGGATTCTGGGGACGCTGGATTCTGGGGACGCTGGATTCTGGGGACGCTGGGGACGCCGGGGAAACTGGGGACGCTGGATTCTGGGGACGCTGGATTCTGGGGACGCCGGGGACACTGGGGACGCTGGATTCTGGGGACGCCAGGGACACTGGGGACGCTGGATTCTGGGGACGCTGGATTTTGGGGACGCCGGGGACACTGGGGACGCTGGATTCTGGGGACGCTGGATTCTGGGGACGCTGGATTCTGGGGACGCCGGGGACACTGGGGACGCTGGATTCTGGGGACGCTGGATTCTGGGGACACCGGGGACACTGGATTCTGGGGACACTGGATTCTGGGGACACTGGGGACGCTGGACTCTGGGGACGCCGGGGACACTGGATTCTGGGGACGCTGGATTCTGGGGACGCCGGGGACACTGGGGACGCTGGACTCTGGGGACGCCGGGGACACTGGGGACACTGGATTCTGGGGACGCTGGACTCTGGGGACGCTGGATTCTGGGGACGCTGGATTCTGGGGACGCCGGGGACACTGGGGACGCTGGACTCTGGGGACGCTGGGGACGCCGGGGACACTGGATTCTGGGGACGCCGGGGACACTGGGGACGCTGGACTCTGGGGACGCTGGGGACACCCCCCCCCCTCCAGCTCCATGGCCCCCTGTGCTGTTGTAATCCAGCAGGGTGGGGGTGGGGGTGTGGACCCCCCCTCCCCCCCAGCAGCAGATGGAGCAGCAGATTAAACCTGGTCCTCAGCTCTGATCCACTTAACTCATTATAGAGCAGGAGCGGCTCCAGGAGACTCAGGGCCCCACCGGGCTGCAGCCCCCCCAGCCCCCCCCCCCTCCTGCCCCGCAGACCCTGAACAGCTACTGATTTATTTTAATGTTTGTTTTTATCTTGATCTACTTCCTGTTCTCTGATGATGACATCATGTGTGAAACATGGAGACACAGCTGCCATGGCAACGGAAAGAAACCAGCTTCATCTCCCTCCTCCTCCTCCTCCTCAGGATGGAGACTCTCTGATGTGAATCTAAATCTCTGATCACGTCACAGTTCAGCAGTTTGTTAAACAAACAAACAAACAAACAAACAAACACCACTCAGACTGACCGCGCTGGCGACCTCCTCCTTGTTGGCGATGTCGATGGGGACGACCTCCACCGTCCTCCACGTCTGCTCGTCCAGGTCATGGACCTGAGGACACAGTGATGTCATCATTCACATCTCAGCCGACCAATCACATCACAGTTACATCAGCTGATTGTGTGCAGTTGTTAAGTGTTGATGATGTCACCGGAGGTCCTCTACATGGTCATGACATCATCCTCTAATGTTTTACCTAAAATAAAACCACTGATCGATCAGTTGTTGAGAATATAATCAGAAGTTAAAGAGCCAATACAAGTAATTGATCAGTCTGCAGAGATACAGGAGCCTCTCCTGTTGCATCATGGGAAACGGCGGCTCCAGGGATGTCTGTGAGAGCCTCAGTGATTATTGATCAGGAGGAAACTCTGTGTTGTTGTTGTCGTGTGTGAAGACGTTAACTCTTTAAACTCTGCTCTCTGCTGTGGACCAATCAGACGAGCCGGTCCGTCCACCGCAGCGCTGCTACTAAATAGAGTTCTTAAACGAAAATCAAGTGACTCGGGTCAGGTCGGACCTCGGGTGTAGTGAAAAAAAACAAACATTGATAAATCATTGCTGCTGCGTGCAACGTGCATTAGTGATGCGCGGGCCGGAGTTTTTTCCAACCCGCGGGTCCCGCCCCAGCCCGCCCCGCACCACCGCATCTATTTTCACAACCCGCCCCGCCGGCCGCCGCTATTAAACGTCAAACAGCGGACTTTTTACTATGAAAGTGCAGACAGAGGCGCACATGTGTTGCCGGTAGCTTGTCAGTGTGGAGCACGTGAGGAGTGGGAGAGAAGTGCAGCGTGCAGCACGGCCGCCGCCGCCGCCTCTCTGTCTCTCTCTCTCTCCCCGGGTGGGGGGGGGGCGTGCGTCGGGCCGCGGGCCGGGTTCGGACAGATAATTAATGATGGTGTCTCGGGCTCGGTCGGGTCCGGGCTTAATAACCCGCGGGCCGGGTCGGTTCGGGTTGTAATTTTCAGGCCCGTTGAGAACTCTACTACTAAACTCACCGGTGACTGTTCTGGTTGTTGTTGTGGTGAACTTACATTTTCTACTGTTCCCATGTCAGGTTTGTGCCACGTCTCGATCTTTATCATGAAGTCGTCCTTCATGTACTCGTTCTGTAGAAACACACACACAGACACACAGGGTTCAGGGTGAGCGTGTTTACCCAGAATGCAGCAGGGTTCGTTCTGCAGCAGCAGCTGGTCTGATCCGGGACAAACCGGACTCACACCGTGTTGAATGAGTTTCCAGGAGAAGTGCTTAAACCCTGCAGCTCAATCCTATTAACCAATCAGACGCCGAGGCTGAAACAACGCCGCTCGGCCCAGATCTATATTTAACCACCAGCAGCAGCGGCGTTACAGGCCAAGAGAGCCGGCCAATCAGGACGGAGATGGTGAAACGGCTGCTGCACCTGATCTCACCTGGTTAATATATCAATATATCAATACATCAATATATCAATACATCAATACATCAATATATCAACACATCAATATATCAATATATCAACATATCAATATATCAACACACCAATACATCAATATATCAACACATCAATACATCAATATATCAATATATCAATACATCAATACATCAATATATCAACACATCAATATATCAATATATCAACACATCAATATATCAATATATCAACATATCAATATATCAACACATCAATACATCAATATATCAACACATCAATACATCAATATATCAATATATCAATACATCAATATATCAATATATCAACACATCAATACATCAATATATCAATATATCAACACATCAATACATCAATATATCAATATATCAACACATCAATATATCAATATATCAACACATCAATATATCAATACATCAATACATCAATACATCAATATATCAATATATCAACACATCAATACATCAATATATCAATACATCAATACATCAATATATCAACACATCAATATATCAATATATCAACACATCAATATATCAATATATCAACATATCAATATATCAACACATCAATACATCAATATATCAACACATCAATACATCAATATATCAATATATCAATACATCAATATATCAATATATCAACACATCAATACATCAATATATCAATATATCAATATATCAACACATCAATACATCAATATATCAATATATCAACACATCAATACATCAATATATCAATATATCAACACATCAATATATCAATATATCAACACATCAATACATCAATATATCAACACATCAACACATCAATACATCAATATATCAATATATCAACACATCAATATATCAACACATCAATATATCAATATATCAACACATCAATATATCAATATATCAACACATCAATATATCAATATATCAACACATCAATACATCAATATATCAATATATCAACACATCAATATATCAATATATCAATATATCAATATATCAATACATCAATACATCAATATATCAATACATCAATATATCAATACATCAATATATCAATATATCAATACATCAATATATCAATATATCAATACATCAATATATCAATATATCAATACATCAATACATCAATACATCAATACATCAATATATCAATACATCAATATATCAATACATCAATATATCAATACATCAATATATCAATATATCAGTATCAGAGTATGTGATCATCCTGCAGCCACACACCAGTAACATGTTTATAAAGTATCAGGTGATTATTGATGATCAATAGTCATGTTTCCATCCAAAGTGATTCTAATTACTGGGAAATGTGCATTAAAAGAAATGTGAATCGTGTGTTTCCATCTACGGACTTTAACCCCCCCCACCCCTCCATACATCTAGATGCATCTAAACAACACACCTACTGATCAGAGCTGTAGAAAATAAACCAACTCACCGTCACGACTGCAGGACGAGGAGGTGCAGGAGGAGGAGGAGGTGCAGGAGGAGGAGGAGGAGGAGGAGGAGGAGGAGGAGGAGGAGGAGGAGGAGGAGGAGGAGGAGGAGGAGGAGGAGGAGGAGGAGGAGGCGCAGGAGGAGGAGGAGGAGGAGGAAGACGACAGGAACAAGGGAATAAAAACAAACATCAGTTAAAAACCATCTGCTGTTAAAGTACAGTAGAAATGTAGAATATAGAATATGTATTATATGTATGTTATATATATTATATAACCCATATGGACATGTTGACCGTTAACCGACGCTCGTTAACCGATTATTATTGCATAGTATATACACAGTATGATATGACAATAAGGAGGAAGAGGAAGAGGAGGAAGAGGAGGAGGAGACTCACTAGTGCGACAGTATGGGTAGGCGTTCCAGGCCTTTTCATGAAAAACTAGCGCTCCCTCTGGTGCAATCATCTTCACGTAGCCCGGGACTTTACTGCAGGACAGAGACACAGACAGTTAGGACGGAGAGACGGAGACAGTTAGGACAGAGAGACGGAGACAGTTAGGATGGAGAGACGGAGACACACAGGACGGTTAGGATGGAGAGGACAAACAGGACAGAGACAGTTAGGCCGTGTTCCCACCAAACGCGATTCAAACGCGCGTCAAATGAAGTCGCTTGATGACGCTTCAACGTTGGTCCAATAAATAAAAACCTGGTCAAACAGAAACGTTGGTATCAGTGAAGAAGCTGCTGAGGGCCTAACGGGGTCTAACGGGGTCTAACGGGGCCTAACGGGGCCTAACGGGGTCTAACGGGGTCTAACGGGGCCTAACGGGACCTAACGGGGTCTAACGGGGTCTGACGGGGCCTAACGGCGTCTGACGGGGTCTAACGGGACCTAACGGGGCCTAACGGGGTCTAACGGGGCCTAACGGGGTCTAACGGGGTCTAACGGGGTCTGACGGGGCCTAACGGGACCTAACGGGGTCTAACGGGGCCTAACGGGGCCTAACGGGGCCTAACGGGGTCTAACGGGGCCTAACGGGGCCTAACGGGGCCTAACGGGGCCTAACGGGGTCTAACGGGGCCTAACGGGGCCTAACGGGGTCTAACGGGGCCTAACGGGGCCTAACGGGGTCTAACGGGACCTAACGGGGCCTAACGGGGTCTAACGGGGTCTAACGGGGCCTAACGGGACTTAACGGGGTCTGACGGGGCCTAACGGGGTCTAACGGGGCCTAACGGGGCCTAACGGGGCCTAACGGGGTCTAACGGGGTCTGACGGGGCCTAACGGGGTCTAACGGGGTCTAACGGGGCCTAACGGGGCCTAACGGGGTCTAACGGGGTCTGACGGGGCCTAACGGGGTCTAACGGGGCCTAACGGGGTCTAACGGGGTCTAACGGGGTCTGACGGGGCCTAACGGGGCCTAACGGGGTCTAACGGGGCCTAACGGGGTCTAACGGGGTCTAACGGGGTCTAACGGGGTCTGACGGGGCCTAACGGGGTCTAAATAATAAACTAAACCAGATCTCTTCTACTGTCAAGAGACTCGCTCTAAACTGTCGAGGGAACACAAGTACTTCCGTACGTCGGTGATGATCTCAACGCTGATAGGCTGTCGTGGCGCGTCTTCACGCACATTCGCCACAAAAGTTCAATTATTTCGTCTTCCTGTCGTCTACAGGATTCCTGTCGTCTACAGGAAACACTTTTCATTCACAGCTGGTTTTTCAAAATAAAACTCCTCCCTTCATGTGGAGCTGCAGACAGGAAGTTCAATTATTTCATCTCCAGCGATGCGCTATCGCGTCCATCGCGCCGCGCTATCGCGTCCATTGCATCGCGTCCATCGCGCCGCGTCTAATCACGTCTCTGCATTGACTTTACATGCAATCTCGACACACGACTACACGTTATCACGTTTGGTGGGAACACGCGTTAGGACACGGAGAGACAGTCAGTGTCTCCTCTGGTCCTGGGTCGTCTCCTGGTGGACAGTCTTTGACCTTTGACCTTTGACCAGACTGAACCGGTTCCTCTGCATGTCAGATCTGTTGCTGCAGGTTGATGTGTCCCAGTCACCATGACAACAGCAACCGATCAAGATCAAATGATACAAAGTTCAACTTGATGAATTATAAAAACATAAGAATCATTAAACTAAACTCTGTTGATTCATCTGGTCAGTGTCGACCAATAGAAACCTCACAGGGATTATTAGTATTATTAGCTCTGGCCTCTGATTGGCTGCTACTACCAGCCTGGCTGCTGATTGGCTGCTACTACCAGCCTGGCTGCTGATTGGCTGCTACTACCAGCCTGGCTGCTGATTGGCTGCTGCTACCACAGCCTAGCAGCTGATTGGCTGCTACTACCAGCCTGGCCTCTGATTGGCTGCTGCCACCACAGCCTGGCCTCTGATTGGCTGCTACTACCAGCCTGGCCTCTGATTGGCTGCTGCTACCAGCCTGGCCTCTGATTGGCTGCTGCTACCAGCCTGGCCTCTGATTGGCTGCTGCTACCAGCCTGGCCTCTGATTGGCTGCTACTACCAGCCTGGCTGCTGATTGGCTGCTGCTACCAGCCTGGCCTCTGATTGGCTGCTGCTACCAGCCTGGCCTCTGATTGGCTGCTGCCACCACAGCCTGGCCTCTGATTGGCTGCTGCTACCAGCCTGGCCTCTGATTGGCTGCTGCTACCAGCCTGGCCTCTGATTGGCTGCTGCTACCAGCCTGGCCTCTGATTGGCTGCTGCTACCAGCCTGGCCTCTGATTGGCTGCTGCCACCACAGCCTGGCCTCTGATTGGCTGCTGCTACCAGCCTGGCCTCTGATTGGCTGCTGCTACCAGCCTGGCCTCTGATTGGCTGCTGCTACCAGCCTGGCCTCTGATTGGCTGCTGCCACCACAGCCTAGCAGCTGATTGGCTGCTGCTACCAGCCTGGCCTCTGATTGGCTGCTGCCACCACAGCCTGGCCTCTGATTGGCTGCCACTTGCCTCTTTAGATGGTAGATCTTGTGTGTGTACTGTCCCTTCTCTCCATCCTTCTCGTAGGGTTCGTTCTTCAGCACCTCGATGCCTTCTCCTCCCCCCGTCTCGTTCTTGCTGGCCTCGGCCACCGAGTACAGCTGCCCCACCTGGTACTGTCACCACGGCAACAGCACAACAACAGGAAGAGACACATTAGACCTGGATGATGTCACAACATGTGATGATGATATGACATCGTCTTCCTGTCGTCTGACCTCTGACCCCAGACCAGCCCTGACCTCAAACCAGCCCTGACCTCTGACCCCAGACCAGCCCTGACCTCTGACCCCAGACCTCAAACCAGCCCTGACCTCTGACCTCAGATCAGCCCTGACCTCTGACCTCAGATCAGCCCTGACCTCTGACCCCAGACCAGCCCTGACCTCTGACCTCAAACCAGCCCTGACCTCTGACCCCAGACCAGCCCTGACCTCTGACCCCAGACCAGCCCTGACCTCTGACCCCAGACCTCAGATCAGCCCTGACCTCTGACCTCAGATCAGCCCTGACCTCTGACCCCTGACCTCAAACCAGCCCTGACCTCTGACCTCTGATCAGCCCTGACCCCTGACCTCTGAAGCTCTACTGCTTAATGTGTTCTTTCCTGGGTAAATAAAGTAAAATAAAGAAATTAAATAAAAGATTTATGTCTTTAAAGAAGATGTGAGGTCATGGAGACACACACAGACAGACACACACACACACACACACACACACACACAGACACACACAGACACACACACACACACACACACACACACACACACACACACACACACACACACACACACACACACACACACACACAGACACACAGTCTCTAACAAAGACTGTATTGTGAGAATGCTACGTTCTTAGCGCGGTGCTAACGAGGATGAGTGTGATGGTGATGAAGGTGATGATGATGATGATGATACTCACCTCTTCGACAGACACCGGCAGCACCACACGGCTGGAGGGGGGGGGCAGAGACAAAGAGTTAAAGACCACGTCAGTGACTGGTGGACAGAAACTACAGACCAGACCAGACCAGACCAGACCAGTCCAGACCAGTCCAGACCAGACCAGTCCAGACCAGACCAGACCAGACCAGTCCAGACCAGACCAGACCAGACCAGTCCAGTCCAGTCCAGTCCAGTCCAGTCCAGTCCAGACCAGATAACTGGTTCATGGGTCATATAGGAACAGGAAGCAGAACCATTGAGAATGTGGAGCTCAACCTGATGCTGAGACGACCAGCACAGCTGCAGCTGCAGAACATCCCAACATCTGGATGATTGTTATATGCTCAGTCTAACTCCTGACAGGACACGGCTCAGTCTAACTCCTGACAGGACACGGCTCAGTCTAACTCCTGACAGGACACGGCTCAGTCTAACTCCTGACAGGACACGGCTCAGTCTAACTCCTGACAGGACACGGCTCAGTCTAACTCCTGACAGGACAGACCAGTCTAACTCCTGACAGGACCAGCTCAGTCTAACTCCTGACAGGACACGGCTCAGTCTAACTCCTGACAGGACACGGCTCAGACTAACTCCTGACAGGACACGGCCAGTCTAACTCCTGACAGGACAGACCAGTCTAACTCCTGACAGGACACAGACCAGACTAACTCCTGACAGGACACAGACTCAGTCTAACTCCTGACAGGACACGGCTCAGACTAACTCCTGACAGGACACGGCTCAGTCTAACTCCTGACAGGACACGGCTCAGACTAACTCCTGACAGGACACGGCTCAGTCTAACTCCTGACAGGACACGGCTCAGACTAACTCCTGACAGGACACGGCTCAGTCTAACTCCTGACAGGACACGGCTCATTAACTCCTGACAGGACACGGCTCAGTCTAACTCCTGACAGGACACGGCTCAGACTAACTCCTGACAGGACACGGCTCAGTCTAACTCCTGACAGGACACGGCTCAGACTAACTCCTGACAGGACACGGCTCAGACTAACTCCTGACAGGACACGGCTCAGACTAACTCCTGACAGGACACGGCTCAGACTACCTCCTGACAGGACACGGCTCAGTCTAACTCCTGACAGGACACGGCTCAGTCTAACTCCTGACAGGACACGGCTCAGTCTAACTCCTGACAGGACACGGCTCAGTCTAACTCCTGACAGGACACGGCTCAGTCTAACTCCTGACAGGACACGGCTCAGTCTAACTCCTGACAGGACACGGCTCAGTCTAACTCTTGACAGGACACGGCTCAGACTAACTCCTGACAGGACACGGCTCAGTCTAACTCCTGACAGGACACGGCTCAGTCTACCTCCTGACAGGACACGGCTCAGTCTAACTCCTGACAGGACACGGCTCAGTCTAACTCCTGACAGGACACGGCTCAGTCTAACTCCTGACAGGACACGGCTCAGTCTAACTCCTGACAGGACACGGCTCAGTCTAACTCCTGACAGGACACGGCTCAGTCTAACTCCTGACAGGACACGGCTCAGTCTAACTCCTGACAGGACACGGCTCAGACTAACTCCTGACAGGACACGGCTCAGACTACCTGCTGGAGAGTTTAGAAGGAATCTACTGAGGAAATAAAAACCTTAAAGTGGATTTTCTACCATTTCTTGTGATTTTCTGAGAGAAAACACGTTAAGGAAGAATCTGTCCTGCCAAAGATCTGTGAGGAGCAGAGAGGTCTCACTCCTCCACCTGTTCATGTGTCTGATCGGCTCAGAAATTAATCTGTTAAACTCTGAACTAGTGACACGACGACTGCAGCTCTGCAGCCTGCAGGTTGCAGAGCTGCAGGTTGCAGAGCTGCAGGTTGCAGAGCTGCAGGTGAGCTGCAACCTGCAACCCTGCAACCTGCAACCTGCAGGCAGACAGGGAGCTCCTGCAACCTGCAGAGCTGCAGGTTGCAGAGCTGCAGGTTGCAGAGCTGCAGGTTGCAGGTTGCAGAGCTGCAGGTTGCAGAGCTGCAGGTTGCAGCAGCTCCCTGTCTGCCTGCAGGTTGCAGAGCTGCAGGTTGCAGGTTGCAGCTCAAGCTCTGCAGGCTCTGCAGCCTGCAGGTTGCAGAGCTCAGGTTGCAAGCTCCCTGTCTGCCTGCAGGTTGCAGAGCTGCAGGTTGCAGAGCTGCAGGTGAGCTGCAACCTGCAACCCTGCAACCTGCAACCTGCAGGCAGACAGGGAGCTCCTGCAACCTGCAGAGCTGCAGGTTGCAGGAGCTCCCTGTCTGCCTGCAGGTTGCAGAGCTGCAGGTTGCAGAGCTGCAGGTTGCAGCAGCTCCCTGTCTGCCTGCAGGTTGCAGAGCTGCAGGTTGCAGGTTGCAGAGCTGCAGGTTGCAGAGCTGCAGGTGTTAATGATTAGACCGTATCTATGGATGTTAATGATCAAACAGGTATTGATTATTGTTCACTGATAAGAGAACAAGTCGTTAAAGCTGCGTCTGGTTCTTCACGTCTGGAACCACAAACTGGTCTGATTTGATTAAAAAGAAGGAAATTTATGTTGTTTTTATAAAAGACTGAACATCTTAAACACACACACACATCTGAAACCAAACATGATCAATAATGATCAGATTCATTGTTGCTCAAAGAAAAACACAATTTAAGCAATTAGAACAAATATTTTTCACTAATTTCTGATTTTATGAGGATTAATGGATCATAGATAGTTTCAGTCTGATCGTTGAACTGGTCTGTGCAGGTCTGAGCGTGTGTGTCGGTCTGTGTGTGTGTGTTTCACCACAGTGATAAGAGCTCTCTCTCTCTCTCCTTTACATTATTATGTAAGTGGTGACCTCACCGCTGAGTGGCTTTAAGCTGATTACCTCATGTATGTTAAACCACCTCATGTCACCTTTAACACGGAGCCGTGTAGTAAACGTAGATAAAGATAAAGCAGGTGTTGACTCGACACAGAGCAGGAAGTTAACGCAACACAAACAAAAACAAACCACTTGTTGTTCAGTTGATGAGCGACTGAGTCACATCGTCATAACAACAGACGAGCGTCGCTCCGACACGTCGCCGTTAGTTACCGTCAACGCCGTGAACAGACTTTTCTCTGGGACGCGCCTCGTTTCAGGTGGCGATTAAAACTTATTTAACAACAACAACAACAACAACAACAACAACAACAACAACAACGTTCCTGCAGCTCAGAGAGAAACGCTGCTGCTGCTGTTGTTGTGTTGTTGTTGTTGTTGTTGTTGTGTTGTCATGAATCATCTGTAACATGTGAAGACAGGATTGAACCTGTTTCCTTATTGATCCGGCTGAGACAGAAGCTGCAGGAATGAACCTGGTTCCTTCTTCTTCTCCTCTAACGTGTGGTTTTCCAGGAGTTTTATTTCATTTCCTGCTCGTTCCCTGTTACGACTGATTTAAAGGAGTCAAGACTCTGCAGCTGCTGAGTTTCCTGCACAGATTTCACTGAATGCAAATGAAACCTAGACTGAACTCTGACTTACTCTTTGCTCCATTTACTGCAGGAGCTTCGCTCAAACCTTCTCATGTCTTAGATTCATCAGGACCTGAGAGTCGCAGGTCTCACACATGAGACGGACTGCCCCTTTAAGGTTCATGTGGAGCCTCGGCTCATATCAAACCTCAGCATGTGACCAATAAAACTCTGAGCTGCTGTAGCTTCAGCATCATCTACATCTGAAGTATAAAAGATGACATAAATATAGATATCTGGACTGAGTCGACCTCAGAGGGGAGGAGGAGTTCAGATCAAACCGTCTCAGGTTGGAGGAGAAGGACAGCATGTGTTTCCAGGTAATAGGACATAATGTATATACGACCTTTGACCCTCACACATCAACCTGACGCCTGTGACGACGGACTCCAGACTCTCTGGGTGTTAAAGGAAAAACAAACCAGCAAAACTAGTGGTTGCACAAAGATTGACGTGCACTGTCTCAGATTTTAGGGGCAAAACGCCTCCATATGGTCAGACTGGAGCCCTGCTGCTGCTGCATGCTATTAAAGGGTTAGTTCAACTCTTAGTCAGATCCTCCTCTCACCATAATCACAGTAGCTTGAACTGTGATTATGGTGAGAGGAGGATCAGACTAAAAGTTGAACTAACCCTTTAGAAAAATGCTAATGTTTAGATTACAGATCAATAACAACCAGTAGTTGACAGTTACTGGTGCTTTTATCTCGTCAATCTGACACATCTCTGTCCTGGTGTCACAGCCGATCAGCTGATCAGTGGAATGAGATGGTATCGACACCTGGTTGAGCGCTGACGCCGAGCAGCAGGTGACAACAACAGGTACCGTTATGTGTCTGTGAAGCTAAGCTCGGCTAGGCTAGGCTAGGCTAGGCTAGCTCTGCTCAGGAAGGAGAAAAGTGGATAAAACCCTCACAGTCCCGGTGGAAGTGATTAAATTAGCCGGTGTGGAGCAGCAGGCGGCCGGTGTCTGGTCTTAGTGGCTGAATTAAAGGGTTAGCCACTTAGCCGTGCTAGCTGCTACTTCCAGAGCCTCACGCTAGCTGCTAGCTGCTGTGGCCCGGTACCGGAGCGTTACCACCGGGGTGAACAGCTGAGATCCGCCCGGTGGAGTCCCGGTGGTTCTGGTTGTGACCCGTTTCTGTTGTGAGTTCGTAGTTAGAGCTGAATGTATGACTGCGTGTGCGTGTGTGTGTGTGTGTTTGTGTGTGTGTGACAGATGGACTCTGGCTCTAGGAACTGTCACGCTAATAACCCAGCTAGCCGGTTAGCCGCTAGCATGCTAACTTAGCTCGTTAGCATCAGCGTTAAATCAGCTTTAATCTGTCCGGAGCTTTTTTCTGACATTCACGGCTCTTTCCGCACACATCTACCACACCGACACCGACACCGACCGCCACCCCGCGGCCACCGGAGCCCCCGGTACCGGCCTCTGGGTCCGGCTCGGTCCCTGCAGCCGGCTCGCTCGCTTTTATTTTATATAACTGGTTTTCATTAAGAAGCTAATGAGGCTAACGCTAGCTCGCCCTTAGCAACGCCTAAAAAAGAACCGGTGTGTCCCGTTGTACACGCACCGATCCCGATCCGCGGCCGGAACCGGAACACGGAGGGCCGAGGCTCCGGTACCGAGCTCCGCCGCGGACCGGAACGCGGTTCTAAATGGGCTAAAAGAGGTTTATTGATAAAATAAAAAGCTGTTCAGACTCACTATTCCTTGATGAGCACCATCTTCGTCACCCGGGCTGCGCATGCGCACTGAGCAGCGACACCACAGAGAACAACAAGAAGGCCCCGCCCCCAAAGTCCAACCTGATTGGCTGAAACATCCACCCCATTGTTCACAGATAGATAGATAGATAGATAGATAGATAGATAGATAGATAGATAGATAGATAGATAGATAGATAGATAGATAGATAGATAGATAGATAGATAGATAGATAGATAGATAGATAGATAGATAGATAGATAGATAGATGGTGTCTGAAGTCTAAGTTAGTGGAGTTTTCTATGTGAACTGTTGTGATGTAGAGAAAGTGAAAGTGATTCAGACTTGTATCAGGTTTGTTTGGACTGAGATTAATTCCACTACTATTTCATTATAGATTTAGACTGTCTCCATTATGGATTTATATAATGATCTATTCTATGTGATACTAAGAGGAGACAAGAACCTGTTTTATTTGTTGCAGATCAGCGGTTATAGTGTGACTGAGACAGAGACCAGTGGAGGAACCCCATGAATTAAAAAGCAACCATATCTTTACTTTAACCTTGTTTTAATCATCGTCTTTATAAAATGTGTAATAATGACTGAAAAACACAGTTTACAAAATAAATGACAACAATAAGCATTAACTGTTACACCATAAACCCAGAGTCAGGTCTTCTCCCTCTCTCAGGTGCTCAGAGACACATGGAGTCAGAAAGTCTTTGTTCAGTGTAGGTGGAGACGTCTCTCTCTCTCTCTCTCACACACACTCACACACACAGAGACACACACACACACACACACACACACACACACACACACACGTTCCCTCGTCAGTCGTGAAAAACACAATTAAAGCCAGAGACTCGACACTTTGGCCTTGTTCACACTGCAGCACAAATTTGGACGTCTATGAAACATCTGGATGAATAGAAACATCTGGATGTCTAGAAACATCTGGAGGTCCCTGAAACATCTGGAGGTCTCTGAAACATCTGGAGGTCCCTGAAACATCTGGAGGTCTCTGAAACATCTGGATGTCCCTGAAACATCTGGAGGTCTCTGAAACATCTGGATGTCTCTGAAACATCTGGATGTCTGTGAAACATCTGGATGTCTAGAAACATCTGGATGTCTGTGAAACATCTGGAGGTCTCTGAAACATCTGGATGTCTCTGAAACATCTGGATGTCTGTGAAACATCTGGAGGTCTCTGAAACATCTGGATGTCTCTGAAACATCTGGATGTCTATGAAACCTCTGGAGGTCTCTGAAAAATCTGGATGTCTCTGAAACATCTGGATGTCTCTGAAACATCTGGATGTCTGTGAAACATCTGGAGGTCTCTGAAACATCTGGATGTCTATGAAACCTCTGGATGTCTATGAAACATCTGGAGGTCTCTGAAACATCTGGAGGTCTCTGAAACATCTGGATGTCTCTGAAACATCTGGATGTCTATGAAACATCTGGAGGTCTCTGAAACATCTGGAGGTCTCTGAAACATCTGGATGTCTCTGAAACATCTGGATGTCTAGAAACCTCTGGATGTCCCTGAAACATCTGGATGTCTCTGAAACATCTGGATGTCTAGAAACATCTGGATGTCTCTGAAACATCTGGATGTCTCTGAAACATCTGGATGTCCCTGAAACATCTGGATGTCTGAAACATCTGGATGTCTACGAAACCTCTGGATGTCTGTGAAACATCTGGATGTCTCTGAAACATCTGGATGAATAGAAACATCTGGATGTCTCTGAAACATCTGGATGTCTATGAAACATCCTGACAGGATGACAGCGTTCCGTTGTCCTGATCCGTCTGAGCAGCGACAGCGTTCTCTACGTCTGAAACCGGTTTGAATCCGTTTCAGAAGAATCTGATCTGAAGTTCAGACTGTCAAAAAACAGAACTAGATACAATCTGGATCTGAGCTGCAGCGTGAACAAGGTCTTTCTGTCGCTCCAGCTCTGTGCAGAGGAAGAGGAAGGCACAGGCATCATCATCATCATCATCATCATCATCATCATCATCATCATCATCATCATCATCATCGTCTTCACAAAAACTAATGCCATGAAAAATCCTCTTCAGTATCAAACACCAGTTTATCAGTTTATTTTTTCATCTTCGTCTTGAAAAACGTGGTCAAGTTTCAGCGACAGACACCAGGACCAGAACCAGGACCAGGACCAGAACCAGAACCAGGACCAGAACCAGGACCAGACACAGGACCAGGACCAGAACCAGAACCAGGACCAGGACCAGAACCAGGACCAGGACCAGGACCAGGACCAGGACCAGACACAGGACCAGGACCAGGCCCAGAACCAGAACCAGGACCAGGACCAGAACCAGGACCAGGACCAGGACCAGACACAGGACCAGGACCAGAACCAGGACCAGAACCAGAACCAGAACCAGAACCAGGACCGAGACAGACTCAACACTTGGAGGAGGGGAAGAAGTGTCCGGGCGACAGGAGCTTGTATCCGTTTCCCGAGGGGGGGGGCCTGGCGTTTCCCGAGGGGGGGGGCCTGACGTTTCCCGAGGGGGGGGGCCTGACGTTTCCCGAGGGGGGGGTCCTGACGCCTCCTCTAGAGTCTGTGGGGGGGGGCGTCGGGGGCGTGGGGGGTTTCTGGCGCCTGCTGGTTCTGCCGTCGCGGTTCTGCTGCTGCTCGTGTTTGGGCGACAGGTTCAACAGACCCAGAACGTCCTTCTGGACCGTGCTCATCTTCTTGCCCCCCCCCCGCAGCAGAGCCCCCCCCTCCTGCTGCTTCTGGCCGCCGCCGGCGTTGGACCAGAACGTCTTGAGGTTGTGAACGGCCTGGACTCTGTGGTCCTGCCGGGACCGGGTGGGGTCGGGGGTGTGAGCCGGGCTGGGGGGGGCCGAGGCGGAGCCGGCGGAGGAGGAGCAGGAGAGGGCGGGGGAGGGGGGGGCGGGGGAGATGTGGGCGGAGAACGGCGAGGGGGGGTATTTGAGTCTGAGCTGGGCGCCGTCGTCAGGAGCGAGCTTCTGCAGCGAGGACGAGCGTGACGGGGGTTTGGGCCGGGTCGGGGGTGGGGGAGGGGGGAGGGGGGCGGAGGCAGGGGGGGAGAGGGGGGAGCGGCGAGGGGGGGCCGGGGACAGCGGCGAGGAGCAGGCCTTCAGGCCGCCGGCTCTGCTGGGGGGGCGGCTGAAGGCGCTGGTCTCGGACGGCCGGAAGCCTCGCCGCGGCGCCGCGGCCGGGCTCGGGCCGGGGGGGGCGGAGAGGGGGGGCGGGGCCTCCTCTCTGCTGGGGGTGCCCCCCCCCCCCCCACCCCCACCCTCTGCAGGCTCTGCAGCGCCGCCATGTGGCTCTGCGTCTCCTCCAGGATCTTGTGGGCCAGAAGCTCCGGGTCCATGTGTCCGGCCGGACCGCGACGTTCCTCCTGGGACTTCACCGTGCTGTCCGTCTCCGTGCTGGACTGGTCCGACTCCGAGCTGCTGGCCTTCCCCGCCGCCGCCCGCTGGGGGGGCGAGCTGCACGCCTTCCCCGCCGCCGCCCGCTGGGGGGGCGAGCTGCACAGAGACAGAGACACAAAGACACAGAGCTGCATGAGACACGGGACTGACACATGGCTTAGACTTAGACAGCTGGGGGACCCCCCCCCCCCCCCTCTGTTCTGCTCTCTTTCATATCTATATGGTCGTGACAGTGCGTGGGAGGTGACCTGGGGTCAGACTGGTCCGTCTCCAAGCTGCTGTCATTCAACTGGCTCCCCCCCCCCCTCCTCTCCACTGTCTCTGTTCTTCTATCTTTCATATCTATACGGTTGTGACCAGTGTTGGGTAGTAACGCGTTAGTAGTAATGCCTTTTTCAGTAACTAATAACGTAACGCGTTGTCTTTTTAAATCAGTAACTCCGTTCCCGTCACCAAACGCTGTGTTACTCCGTTTCCGTTCCTTTTGGTGAGATTTTACACACGTCCCATAACATTTCAGCGATCAATAAAGTTTTATTGAATTGAAAGGACAGAGCACATGTGAGAAACACAGCGCTTGGTGGCCGCCCTCCAGCGTCCCACACGGAACCAAACGCTCCATAAGAGGACGGGGTCAGAGCAGCATGACGGAGAGACACGGGACACATGCAGCTCCTAGACTACCAGCACCCACTAGACAGCTGGGGGACGGACAGTAAACACAGAGTGTTGTGTAGCGAACCGAAAATCGTCCGGAAGATGGAGAATAATAACTAGAAACAGCATTTCCTGCAGAAAATGCGTGTGGAAGCTGAAAGCCATTGCTGAATAAGTTGACGTAGACATGCAAGTAACATGTCCAAGGGAGGATTTGAACCCATGACCTTGTGAGTGATAGTCTGAGACACTAACCACATGGCTACAGAGGACCTGACTTGTACCCAGCTTTATACTGTCAAGATTCAAAGACTGTCCAATGACAGCTGAATAGTTTGAATGAAAAGTCAAGATACTATGTGACATGACAGAGACTTTGCATCTAGTTAGATGGAAAGAAAGCAAGAAAGCTTGAAACAACATGACAGAGGCTGGTTTCGAACCCACAACCTCATGATCTCCAACCATTTACTCTACCACTCCACCACAGAGAGCACGCTGATACCTGTTGTCATCTATTCTAATGTGATCATATTTGGCAAACTTTGGTTGGAGTAATCAGTGTGATAACAAACACCTGTAACTAATTGAAGGCGGGGGAGGGGAGGTTAATTCTGCTGGTCACAGGGGGCAGTGCAGGACAAGAAATGATGGATAAGAATAATTTAAGTGCTTTACATTTCTCTGCTGTGTTCAAAGTTCCAGTGCAAATCAATCTTAGTGCAGTAGTAGAAACATGTAAATACAAAGCAAGATTGAAAGAGGTTAAGAGACACAACATAACAACATCACCCAACCTGGTTTCGAACCAGGGATCTTTGCATTGTAAATTAGGTACATTAACCCCTAGTCTACCACCAGAGTTGGTAATGGAATGCCACAGAGAGCATACTGATGCTGATGTGACACTGATCAATGTGATAACAAACACCTGTAACCAAGCAAATGTAATCACTGTGTCTCTTAACGACCACCTGAAACCAATTGAAGGTGACGGAGGGGAGCAGAATTCAACACAACATAACAACAATACGCAACTGGGATTCAAACCAGGAATCTGTGAGTTGCAGAGCAGGCACCTTAACCCCTACACTACAGACAGAGTTGGTCAGACAGAGACAGGTGGTGAATTTCATGCACTACACAGAGGAGAGCAGAGTAGGATTTCAGCTGAATTGCAGAAAAAGTTAAATATTGTAAAAAGTATAAATAGTATGAAAGAGAAAAGTCATAGCATAAAAGTATTCAAGAAGCTGCACATTTTGATATATGAATTGTTGAAACAGCACAAAGTATGAAGGAGTAGTTAGGTGCGCGGAAGACGTAAGAATAAGTATAAAGAAACAAAATGGCCGACCAGAAGAACAATAGTGTGGAAGCTTTCAGCTTCCACCCTAACTAGGAAAAAATCCACAGAATAACAATAGTGCCCGGACACTGGTCCCTCAGCTATGAAATAGCTGTTGGGACCAGTGCCCTGGGCGATGGCCCGGTGCCCTAACTACTCACTATTTTTGAGTAACTAGCAGAACACTGGTCATGACAGAGCGTGGGAGGTGACGTCCCGTTGGCGACTCTGAACTCTGAACTTTTAATTGGTCACGACATCAAACCGTAAAGAACACGTGGAGGAGCTTTAACCTTTAGAGACGTTTGTGATGTCATAACAACAGAGAGACGAACCAGGAAACTCACCTGTCCTGCCTGAGTTTGTGGGCGGGGCCTGCGAGGGGAGGGGGCGGGGCTTTAACGGGGGAGGTCGGCGTGCTGACGCTGCCCTTGGAGGAGACGCTGCTGCTGCTGCTGCTGGGAAACCCGTGGCCGTGGCGGTGGCGCCCAGCGGGCAGCGGCAGCGTGTCACAGTCCCGCCCCCCCCGGCCCAGCGGCTCGCTGCTGATGATGGAGTAGCCGTCGTACTCCTCCTCCCCCCCCTCCCCCGGCGCTCCTCCTCCGTGAGCGGCCGGACGACCCCTCAGGCCGCCGGAGGGGCAGTGCGAGGCGTAGAGCCCCGCCCCCCCGCCGCCGCCCCCCCGGCTCCGGTCCGGCTCCTGCTGGTGTGAGCGCTGGCTGATGATGTCACTTCCTGCGGGCTCAGGCCGGGACAGGAAGCTGAGGGAGGAGGCCAGCGAGCTGAGGCTGTAGACGGAGATGGCGTCGCAGGACAGGTTGTCGGGGCCGACGGGGGGGGGGAAGGAGGAGGAGGGGGGGAGGGGGGGGTGGGACGCCGACTGGGACGAAGACAGAGACTCCAGAGACGACGAGCTGTCCAGACTGAGACGCTTCGGCAGCTCCGCCGAGTCTGAGGGACAGAGACGGAGACGGGTCAGGGAGGGGGGACCAGGACCTGGACCTGGACCTGGACCAGGACCAGGACCAGGACCAGGACCAGGACCAGGACCAGGACCTGGACCAGGACCAGGACCTGGACCTGGACCAGGACCTAGACCTGGACCAGGACCAGGACCTGGACCTGGACCAGGACCTGGACCAGGACCTGGACCAGGTCCAGGACCAGATGGACTCACCGAACAGAGCCAGCAGAGCCTGCAGGGCGAAGTGCAGGGTCCGTCTGCTCGCCTGCTTCCCCGTCTTCAGAACCACTTCCTCCTGACCCACCTCACACAGGTCGAAGCCTGGCGCACACACACACACACACACACACACACACACACACACACACACACACACACACACACACACACACACACACAGACACACACACACACACACACACACACACACACACACAGACACACACACACACACACACACAGAGACACACACACACACACACACACACACACACACACACACACACACACACACACACACACACACACACACACACACACACACACACACACACACGGTTGTTATGTGTTTCAGTCTTTGTGGGTCACAGCATCACTTCCTGGTTGAACAACAGTAACTGAACATCTGTAGCTGTAACCATGACGACACAGCTGTAACCATGACGTTTAGAGTTTAGTTGTTGTGTTGTTGTTGTTGTCGTTGTTGTTGTTGTTGACTGACCGAGAGCAGCCAGGAACTCGTGGCAGCCCGGGAGCCTCCACAGCTGGACGCTGATCTGGACCTGGATGGGAGCCAATGAGAAGTCCTGCTCCTTGTCACATGACTGCAGCTGCACCAGCACCTGGTGGAGCTGGGGGGGGGGGGGGGGGGGACTCTGATCAGTGACATCATCACATGTGAAACCACACAGCTGGTATCGATGACATCATCAGTGTATTATTGGTTATGTGAGCAGCGTTCTGATTGGTCGCCTCACCATGGTCACCACACTTTCTACCGCCTTCGTGAGGCGTGAGAGAGAAGAGAGGAAACACAACTTCAGCGTGTTAGTGACACACACACACACACACACACACACACACACACACACACACACACACACACACACACACACACACACACACACACACACACACACACACACACAGCAGTGAAGCGGTTGAGCTGCAGTTCCTGTCCCGTCCACTAGAGGGAGTCGGTCTCCATTGACTCTAATGTTAAACCAGTGGATCAATAAACATGTTCTATTGACGAACTAAACCTTTATTAATAAATATCTGCTGCTTCATCATAAACATGTTGAAAATCTATAATCAAACATCTATGACCATCAGTTCATAAACGATGAGTCAGCGTTTATTATGTATGAAGATAAAACCATTAAACACATTATAGATGAGCTTATTAATGTATCCATAGTTAAAGGGACAGTTCAACATTTAGTCAAACTGGTGCAAGCTGTTTTTAGAACGGTGGAGCAGAGCCGTGAGCTGCTCAGAGCTACGCTACGGAGGCTCATGGGATTTCAGAGTTGTTTTAGAGGGAAATACAGAGACTGTTGATGAACAACTGTCCCTGAAGGCAACGTGCATCAGAGGTTTTGCATGAATTTCCCTCTAAAACAACTCCCGGCTCTGCTCTGCCGTTCTAAAAGAAGCTTGCAGTCTGAGTTTGTTCTGATTTACTGAAGATCAATGAGATAATGAATAAACTCATGTAAAGAGGCGTCTCTTTACCTTGTGTATGAGCTGCTCTCCGGCCTCGGACGCTGTCACCAGTTTACACAAAGCCTGTTGATGAACAACTGTCCCTGAAGGCAACGGGGGCACACCAACAACACAATGTTATTCAGGGAGTGATTGACAGGTAGCAGACAGTGTTTAGGGGGGTGAAACAGGGCCTCAGGGGGCGCTGTCTAGACATGTAATAGATGTGTAACAGTCTAGGGGAGTTTGTTCTGATTTAGGGCCTGAGGGGGCACTGTAATGAGAATGTAATAGACAGTGTTAGGGGGTGTAAAGCAGGGTCTCTTTGCAATAGACATGTAATAGATGTGTAACAGTGTGTAGGGGGGGGTGCAGTACCGAGCAGGGCCTGCAGGGGGCGCTGTAATAGACATGTAATAGATGTGTAACAGTGTGTAGGGGGGGGTGCAGTACCGAGCAGGGCCTGCAGGGGGCGCTGTAATAGACATGTAATAGACATGTAATAGATGTGTAATAGACAGTGTGTAGGGGGGTGCAGTACCGAGCAGGGCCTGCAGGGAGGCGCTGTAATAGACATGGAATAGATGTGTAACAGTGTGTGTGTGTGTGTGGGGGGGTTGCAGTACCGAGCAGGGCCTGCAGGGAGGCGCTGTAATAGACATGTAATAGATGTGTAATAGACAGTGTGTGTGGGGGTGCAGTACCAAGCAGGGCCTGCAGGGAGGCGCTGTAATAGACATGTAATAGATGTGTAACAGTGTGTGTGGGGGTGCAGTACCAAGCAGGGCCTGCAGGGGGCACTGTAATAGACATGTAATAGATGTGTAATAGACAGTGTGTGTGGGGGTGCAGTACCGAGCAGGGCCTGCAGGGGGCGCTGTAATAGACATGTAATAGATGTGTAACAGTGTGTGGGGGGGTGCAGTACCGAGCAGGGCCTGCAGGGGGCACTGTAATAGACATGTAATAGATGTGTAATAGACAGTGTGTAGGGGGCTGCAGTACCGAGCAGGGCCTGCAGGGAGGCGCTGCAGTGCTGCAGTCTCTCTCCTGGGTCTGACGTGGGGAAGAAGACGGCAGCAGGGAGACCGGCTCCTCCAGACGAGTCCAACCTGAAACCCACTGCAGAGAGGAGGGACTGCCAGCCGGGGACGCCTCCCACCTGGGGGGGGAGGGGGGGGGGCAGAGAGCGGGGTATTAAATATCTCTCTGAACTGAACGGGTTCTAACAGGCTGTTTGTCCGGGGGGGTCAGAGGTCAGAGGTCACCTTGTTCTCCACGCTCTGCTGAGACGTGTACATGGCGTTGACCTGTCCACTCTGGATCCGCTGCAGAGACTTCTCCACCTGCACACGCACACACACACACACACACACATACAGGTATGACAGTTGTGTATCCAGCAGGTGTGTGTGTCCACCAGGTGTGTGTCCAGCAGCAGGTGTGTGTGTCCAGCAGGTGTGTGTGTCCAGCAGGTGTGTGTGTCCAGCAGGTGTGTGTGTCCAGCAGCAGGTGTGTGTGTCCACCAGGTGTGTGTCTCACCAGGTGCAGCAGCACCCTCAGGGCGTCCCTGGCTCTGTCCGGCTGCAGCAGGATCTCAGTCAGAGCCTGAGCCACCAGAGACATGGGGCTGTTGAGCTTCACGTCGCTGCCGACCAGCATGTAGCCTGACACACACACACACACACACAGGTCATTATAGTTCTAACATGTTCGTTCATTTTTATTTTTATTTAGTTTTTCAGTTTGATTTTTTCTTTCAGGTTAGTTTTAGTGTTGAGTTTGTATTGTTGGACATGTCCTCAGGCTTCAGCGTCAGAACTTAGGTGAAAAGGCATAAGATCTCAGGAAAACCTGTCAGACGTAGACGGCCTCAGAAAAAAGTAATCGGACCAAAAGACATCAGAAAAAAGACGTCAGACTAAACGGCCTCAGAAAAAAAGACGTCAGACTAAACAGCCTCAGAAAAAAGACGTCAGACTAAACGGCCTCAGAAAAAAGACGTCAGACTAAACGGCCTCAGAAAAAAGACGTCAGACTAAACGGCCTCAGAAAAAAAGACGTCAGACTAAACGGCCTCAGAAAAAAAGACGTCAGACTAAACGGCCTCAGAAAAAAAGACGTCAGACTAAACGGCCTCAGAAAAAAAGACGTCAGACTAAACGGCCTCAGAAAAAAAGACGTCAGAATAAACGGCTTCAGAAAAAAAGACGTCAGACTAAACGGCCTCAGAAAAAAAGACGTCAGACTAAACGGCCTCAGAAAAAAAGACGTCAGACTAAACGGCCTCAGAAAAAAAGACGTCAGAATAAACGGCCTCAGAAAAAAAGACGTCAGACTAAACGGCCTCAGAAAAAAAGACGTCAGAATAAATGGCTTCAGAAAAAAAGACGTCAGACTAAACGGCCTCAGAAAAAAGTAATCAGACCAAAAGACATCAGAAAAAAGATGTCAGACAAAATAGCCTCAGAAAAAAAGACGTCAGACTAAACGGCCTCAGAAAAAAAGACGTCAGACTAAACAGCCTCAGAAAAAAGACGTCAGACTAAACGGCCTCAGAAAAAAGACGTCAGACTAAACGGCCTCAGAAAAAAGACGTCAGACTAAACGGCCTCAGAAAAAAAGACGTCAGACTAAACGGCCTCAGAAAAAAAGACGTCAGACTAAACGGCCTCAGAAAAAAAGACGTCAGACTAAACGGCCTCAGAAAAAAGACGTCAGAATAAACGGCTTCAGAAAAAAGACGTCAGACTAAACGGCCTCAGAAAAAAAGACGTCAGACTAAACGGCCTCAGAAAAAAAGACGTCAGACTAAACGGCCTCAGAAAAAAAGACGTCAGAATAAACGGCCTCAGAAAAAAAGACGTCAGACTAAACGGCCTCAGAAAAAAAGACGTCAGAATAAATGGCTTCAGAAAAAAAGACGTCAGACTAAACGGCCTCAGAAAAAAGTAATCAGACCAAAAGACATCAGAAAAAAGATGTCAGACAAAATAGCCTCAGAAAAAAAGACGTCAGACTAAACGGCCTCAGAAAAAAAGACGTCAGAATAAACGGCTTCAGAAAAAAAGACGTCAGACTAAACGGCCTCAGAAAAAAAGACGTCAGAATAAACGGCCTCAGAAAAAAAGACGTCAGAATAAACGGCCTCAGAAAAAAAAATTGCAATCTTCATCAAATCCATATTTGGAGCTTGTTACGTTGATGAACTGTTGGACCTGCATTGCATTTTAAGCCCCGCAGGTGTTCATGTGGGGGCCGAGGGGGGTCCAAACCAGAAGTTTGGTTGAAATCAGGCCAGTGGTTATTAACGTAGCCTGCATACAAACAAGTGAACAACAGCCGGGGGGGGGGGGTATTCAAATAAATACAGTAAATAAAGAGCAAAAAACAATAATCTATAACTAGGACTGTAATACCCCCCCCACCCCCTGCCCCCCCCCCCTCACCTGCCCAGTTGGAGGGGTGGGAGAAGTGCTTGCTGGCCTGCAGGCTCCGCATGGCGTCCGTCATGGCGGCGCTGGCCTTGGTGCCGTTGAGCAGCGCCGTGTAGAACGTGGTCGTGAAGAGTTTGGCGGCGGCGACGGGCACGGGCCACAGCGACACACACACACACTGGGCGCCGGCCGCCAGGAAGGCCCGGGTCAGACCCACCACGCCGTCCGCCGTCACGCGGCTGCTGCACTCCGGGTACAGCCTGGGGACGCAGGGAATCGAACCAGCGGTCATCAGCGGGCGCGACGTGACTGTGCATTAAGACACTGAGGTCATGTGGGCGGAGCCTCACCTGAGGACGACCAGCTTGGCGCTCAGACTGAGCCCCAGGACGTCGGCGGCGGTCAGCAGGAAGTCGTGCAGCGCCGGACCGTCACACACGCTCTCGCACACGCTGTCTCCGTCCTCGCCGTCCTCCCCCGTCCTCCTCGTCCTCCCGTCACGATCCGCCGCCGCCACTTCTACTGAGGTCGACGCCCCACATGGCGCCTTGTCCCGGGGTCGGCCTCCCACCCCCCCTCCTCCCCCGCCACCGCGCTCGGGCCCGGGCGCCAGCACCAGCGCGGCGAGCTTCCAGGACACGTGCGTGGCGAAGTGGACGCACTCGGCCTGCCCGAGCGCGGCCAGCACGCGGTCCTTGGTGGCGTTGGCGCCGGTGAGGGGGGGGCAGGCCAGCTGCTCGCCCAGCCACAGCGCCTCGTCCTGCGCCGAGGGCAGCGGCCCCCACAGCCACCGCTCCATCACGCTGGCGGGCAGGCGAGGAGCGCCCACCACCGCCGCCACCGAGCCGCCGTCTGAGCAGAGGGAGGGGCCGCCGCCGCGCCGAGGGGGGGGCTGAGGGACGAACATCGTTACACATTATAAATACAAAGATAAACATCTGGTTCCTAATTATTTATTTATTTATTTATTATTACGAACCTTTATAAATAACTCTTGTTATTATGCAAACGGTGAAAAACATTAAATTTTTAGGGTTTTTTAGTTTTTCAATTAATTTTTATTTTGTTTTATTATTTGTTCAGATCAGATGCCAAACTGTGGACCAGGTTCTGCAGGTTTAATGGTTCTGCAGGTTTATGGTTCTGCAGGTTTATGGTTCTGCAGGTTTATGGTTCTGCAGGTTAATGGTTCTGCAGGTTTAATGGTTCTGCAGGTTTATGGTTCTGCAGGTTATTGGTTGTGCAGGTTATTGGTTCTGCAGGTTAATGGTTCTGCAGGTTTAATGGTTCTGCAGGTTAATGGTTCTGCAGGTTAATGGTTCTGCAGGTTAATGGTTCTGCAGGTTAATGGTTCTGCAGGTTAATGGTTCTGCAGGTTTAATGGTTCTGCAGGTTTAATGGTTCTGCAGGTTTATGGTTCTGCAGGTTAATGGTTCTGCAGGTTAATGGTTCTGCAGGTTTAATGGTTCTGCAGGTTTATGGTTCTGCAGGTTTAATGGTTCTGCAGGTTAATGGTTCTGCAGGTTTATGGTTCTGCAGGTTAATGGTTCTGCAGGTTTAATGGTTCTGCAGGTCTATGGTTCTACAGGTTTATGGTTCTGCAGGTCTATGGTTCTACAGGTTTATGGTTCTGCAGGTCTATGGTTCTACAGGTTTATGGTTCTGCAGGTCTATGGTTCTACAGGTTTATGGTTCTGTAGTGCTGGACCCACCTTGGCGGCGGCGGCGGCGGTGGCGGCGAGGCCGGCCAGCGAGGGGACGGAGATGAGGCTGAAGCGTTCGTACAGGAACTCGTTGGAGGAGCTGCCCTTCAGCAGGGCGAAGGGAACCAGGTACAACTCCCCCTCCAGGACCAGGACCAGCTGCCGGTGGCGGCCCACGGGCCCCGAGCTGTGCATCAGGCCCTGCAGGGGGGGAGGGAGGAGGGGGGGGGTTATATCTGACAGGAGCAGTGTGTGTCTGTCAGTGTGTGTGTGTGTGTGTGTGTGTCTCACCCCCTCCATGGGAGCGATCAGCAGGTCGTACAGCGCTCTGAGAGGAGGCTTGGTGCCGACTGGACCGGACCGGACCGCAGGAGACGGACCGGAGTCTCTGACCGGAGACACGGCGCTGCTGCACAGGCTGGACATGCTCCTGGTCAACACACACACACGGTCAGAGAGATGCACACACACAGACACACAGACACACAGACACACACAGACACACAGACTGACCGGTTGACCAGGTTGTTCCTGGACACCATGCGCAGGAATCCTGTCGGATCGTTGCAGCTCAGCTTGTTGTTGAGCTCCTCAAACTGCTGCTCCAGGAGATCTCCAGCCTCGCTCTCCGTCTCGCTGCTGCTGCACGCTCTGGACCGGGATGGGACCAGGACCAGGACCAGGACCAGGACCAGGACCAGGACCAGGACCAGGACCAGGACAGGGACCAGGACAGGGACAGGGACCAGGACAATAAAGCTTGTTGAGTCTTGAGTGTTAGAACAGACTGTGACTGTCACGGTTTCAAAGTTAACTCTTTCGTTCATAACTGGATAAACCTTCATGTGCACCAACTCTTCAATGGGCCCTAACGGTTAAATAATCCAAGTGCTTGGGTTTAGACTCTTTTACAAAAAAACCAAAGGGTTTAAATAAAAACAAATGTTTGTGTCTTAGCCTTTACATATTGTGGTTTAACATTCTTTTGAACATAATCTATATTTCTGAGGGTTTACATAAACGGTTGCTAGTGCTCACATGACAGAGTAAGTTTTCAGAGGAGGCTCCGCGCTAGTCATTTCCTTTTTCCCGCTCTAATATAAAGTCCCTTGTTTAAATAAGACCCCAACACATTCACCATCTTCAGCTGAGAACCTCGGACCTGTTTATATCGAGTGAAACCACGGTGTAGATTCTGAACACTGAGGGAAAAAGGGGTGAATCAACCTTTATGCAGACGACACACAGACTTATGTCTCAGTGTCTCCAGGTGCTGCAGTTTGTTAGAACCGGTCTGAACCGGATGAAGCAACACTTCACCAGGAGCGCGTTAACGACCACAGACTGTAACAACATGGACGCCATCGCGTTGTGGCTCCAACATGGCGGTTGAACGGCGCCATGTTGGGTCAGCTGCCCGTTAGTGACACACACCTGCTGTAGTGTCCGTCCACTCCCAGAGCTTCTCTGGCGTTGGAGATGTACTGCTCCAGAGACAGAGGAGCTCCTGCTCCGTGAGGACTCCCTCCTCCTCCTGCTCCTCCTCCTGCTGCTCCTCCTCCTCCTCCTCCTCCTCCTCCTGCTCCTCCTGCTCCGTCCTGCAGCTCCGACTCCTCTGCTCCAGCTTCTCCCAGATAAACTTCGTTAAACTTCACGATTCCTGTGGAGTCGTTACAGAGACAAGAGACGTCACTGACCTCAGGCTGATCTGTCTCAGTGTGTCTCCTCTCTCCTTTCTCCTCCTCCTCCTCCTTTCCTCTCCTCCTCTTCTTCTTTCTTTCTTTCTTCTCCTCTCTCTTCTCCTCCACTCCTCTTTTTGTCTCCTCCTCTCCTTTCTTTCCTCCTCTGTCTCCTCCTCCTCCTCCTCTCCCTGTGCTGTTTCATCAGATCTCTGTTCCTCCTCATGTCGGGGAATCCCTCCATCCTGTGTGTGTCTCTGCGTCTCTGTGTGTGTATAGTTGTGTATTGTGTATAGTTGTGTGTAGTTGTGTATATAGGTGTGTGTCAGTGTAGTTGTGTGTCTCTGTGTGTGTGTGTAATTGTGTGTAGTTGTGCGTCTACCTGCGGTTGGACAGATCAACCAGCTGTACATGAATCCTCCGGCCAATGAGAAGTAGAGGACCATGGCTCTCTGCCCGGCGACCGTCTCCAGGATCGTCTCCACGGTGACGGGGATGTACGGGTCGCCGCTCGCCGCCGTGTGACTTCCTGTCTGCTGGCGCTCCACCAGGAGGTCGGCAAACGCCCGCGTACGTCCACGCTCCGCGATGGCCAGCGCCTCGTCATGACGACCTGAGAGGAGGGGGGGTTAGTGTGTCTGTGTCGTGTCGTGTCGTGTCGTGTCGTGTCGTTGTGTCGTGTCGTGTCGTGACGTGTCTGTGTCGTGACGTGTCGTGTCGTGTCGTGTCGTGTCGTGTCGTGTCGTGTCGTGTCGTGTCGTGACGTGTCGTGTCGTGTCGTGACGTGTCGTGTCGTGACGTGACGTGACGTGTCGTGTCGTGTCGTGTCGTGTCGTGTCGTGACGTGTCGTCGTGTCGACGTGTCGTGTTGTGTCGTGTGGTGTCGTGTCATGTCGTGACGTGACGTGACGTGTCGTGTCGTGTCGTGTCGTGTCGTGTCGTGTCGTGTCGTGTCATGTCGTGTCGTGTCGTGTCGTGTCGTTGTGTCGTGTTGTGTCGTGTGGTGTTGTGCGTCTCACCCAGGCGGACCAGGACTCTCTGCAGGGCCTGGTAGCAGCTGGTCTGCAGGTCCAGGACCGACAGCTTGTAGTCGGTGCTGAGCTGAGTCTCATGACGGATCGTCTCAAAGAGAACCGAGGCCCGGTACAGCTACACAACACAACACAACACAACACAACACAACACATTAGAGAACTACACACAACCAGAACCAGAGCTGAGCTCCAGTCAGTTCCATCCGTGGCCACTGGGCGGCGCTGCAGCTCCAGACTGGGGGGGTTATAGTTCTTCTGGTCGGCCATTTTGTTTCTTTATACTTATTCTTACGTCTTCCGCACACCTAACTACTCCTTCGCTGTTTCCATTTTTGTTTCTTTATACTTATTCTATACTATTTATACTTTTTACAATATTTAACTTTTTCTGCAATTCAGCTGAAATCCTACTCTGCTCTGCTCTGCTCTCCTCTGTGTAGTGCATGAAATTCACCACCTGTCTCTGTCTGACCAACTCTGTCTGTAGTGTAGGGGTTAAGGTGCCTGCTCTGCAACTCACAGATTCCTGGTTCAAATCCCAGTTGTGTATTGTTGTTATGTTGTGTTGAATTCTGCTCCCCTCCATCACCTTCAATTGGTTTCAGGTGGTCGTTAAGAGACACAGTGATTACATTTGCTTGGTTACAGGTGTTTGTTATCACATTGATCAGTGTCACATCAGCATCAGTATGCTCTCTGTGGCATTCCATTACCAACTCTGGTGGTAGACTAGGGGTTAATGTACCTGTTTTGCAATGCAAAGATCCCTTGGTCAAATCCAGGATGGGTGATGTTGTTATGTTGTGTCTCTTAACCTCTTTCAATCTTACATGTTTCTACTACTGCACTAAGATTGATTTGCACTGGAACTTTGAACACAGCAGAGAAATGTAAAGCACTTAAATGATTCTTATCCATCATTTCTTGTCCTGCACTGCCCCCTGTGACCAGCAGAATTAACCTCCCCTCCCCCGCCTTCAATTAGTTACAGGTGTTTGTTATCACACTGATTACTCCAACCAAAGTTTGCCAAATATGATCACATTAGAATAGATGACGACAGGTATCAGTGCGCTCTCTGTGGCAGAGTGGTAGAGTAAATGGTTGGAGATCATGAGGTTGTGGGTTCGAAACCAGCCTCTGTCATGTTGTTTCAAGCTTTCTTGCTTTCTTTCCATCTAACTAGATGCAAAGTCTCTGTCATGTCACATAGTATCTTGACTTTTCATTCAAACTATTCAGCTGTCATTGGACAGTCTTTGAATCTTGACAGTATAAAGCTGGGTACAACTCAGGTCCTCTGTAGCCATGTGGTTAGTGTCTCAGACTATCACTCACAAGGTCACGGGTTCAAATCCTCCCTTGGACATGTTACTTGCATGTCTACGTCAACTTATTCAGCAATGGCTTTCAGCTTCCACACGCATTTTCTGCAGGAAATGCTGTTTCTAGTTATACTCTAATAAACTGAGTTAAATCTAATCATGAATGTTGAGTGGAGTAAAGTTAATGAAGAGTCAGTGATTCTGATTGGTCCTCACTGATGATGTCATCAGTCTCACCTGGTGCTGAGCCTCCTCCAGGTTTCCTCCGGCCCACAGAGACAAACCCAGACGATGGCGGAGCTTCGCCTCGTCCTCACGGCGCCCGAGCTGCTCCGCCAGACGGAGACGGAGACCTGAGGAGGAGGAGGAGCAGGAGGAGGAGGAGGAGGAGGGGGAAGAGGAGGAGGGAGAGGAGCAGGAGGAGCAGGAGGAGGAGGAGGAGGAGGAGGAGGAGGGGGAGATCAGCTCTTTGAACATGGCAGCAGTTGATGAACAGGGTTAAACTGTGTCTTTGTTCTGAGTGAGGAGGATGATGATGATGTAACAGGAGACGCTCTTCATCACCGCCGTCTCGTTAGCGATCAGTTGAACCGGAGGAGGTGACGGAGCGTGGCCGAGTCCCACAGACCTGACGGAGCCTGAACGCACCACGACGCTGCTTCTAAACACCAGTTAATCAGTGTGTGTTTGAACTGGTCTCAGACCAGTGAGTCTAACAGCCTTTAACCGTCTGGAGGTCACGTCATCGCCACGGAGACACGTCTGGCGACAGACTGGATCGTCAACGTCATGCATCTTCAGTTTGAACACATGAATGAACCAGATGTTAAAGGGACAGTTCAACATTTAGTCAAACTGTCCCATCACCATAACCCCTATAGTCATAGCAGTAGGTTCGTTACCTTTAATTGTCGGTGCAAGCTATTTTTAGAACGGCGGAGCAGAGCCGTGAGCTGCTCAGAGCTACGCTACGGAGGCTCATGGGATTTCTTGGTTTCCCTCATCAAACTCATCAAATACACAATCCAACAACTCCACAACGCTCTGGTGGACAAGTTGTGACCTGCACATTCACCACGCTATGAGATAATAACACAACGTTACCACACAGAGTTGTTTTAGAGGGAAATTCAGAGACTGTTGATGAACAACTGTCCCTGAAGGCAACGTGCATCAGAGGTTTTACATGAATGTTGAACTGTCCCTTTAAGTGTGTGTCTCTCACCTTCCTGCAGGTACATGACGGCCTGGGCGTAGTTGTGCAGGGCGTGGTGCGTCCTGCCCAGGCTGCCGTAGGCCAGCGTCTTGGCCGCCAGGTCGTTGGTCTGCGCCGCCACGCTCAGGTGCTGCTCCTGGAAAACCACGGCGCGCTCGTACTTCCCCAGCGCCTCGTAGGTCAGGCCCAGGTTCCCGTAGGCGCGGCCCTGGCCGCGCACGCAGCCGCTCCGCTCCGCCATGTCCAGGGCGCGCTGGTGCCACTGCAGCCGGACGCCGGGCGCCGCACGGGAGGAGGGAGAGAAGACACGGGTCACGCTACATGTAGCACACAGCTGTCATTCAACACAGCAAATTACAACTTTATTGTCATCTGGAACGTTAACAACAGCCTCACTAAGCATCGTCTCTGTGGACGTGTTGTTGTTGTCATTGTTGTGGTGGGTGTGGGGGGGGTGTGGTGGGTATGGGGGGTAGGGGGGGGGGGGGGGGTGGGGGGCGACTCAGCGTTTTGCTCCGTGCAGAGCAAAGCGCTGAGTCGTGTTCAGTGAAGGAGCTCAGACCTGCAGCGCCGTCTCGTTGTCGGCCATCAGCTGGTACACGGCTCCCAGAGCGTCGCTGGCCTCCGCCTCCAGGGACTTATCCTGTCGGGGGGGGGCAGGGGGGTGGGGGGGGGCAACACACACACACACACACACAGAAAAGAATATTTTTCTCATTTCTAGTCAAAACAAACTCTTTCTACTAGTTTTTGCAGTGACACAGAGCAGACGACCCCCCCCCCCTGGCTGATGGGGGGGTTAGAGGGGGTTAGGGGGGGTTGGGGGGGGTTAGGGGGGGTTGGAGTTAGCCCTGGGGCGTTCCTCACCGCGGCGTTCCGGGCGATGCTCAGCTGGTGCTCCAGGCAGGACAGCGCCTGCTCGTAGTTTCCCAGCTGGCTGTGCAGCGTTCCCAGCTCGCCGTAGGCCTGAGCCTTGCCCCCCCCCTCGCCCCCCAGCTCGTGGGCCACCACCAGCCGCTTCTCGAAGCACACCAGGGCCTGCTGCAGGCTGCCCATGGACCTGGGGGACGGGGCACAAGAGGAACAGGTTCATTACAAAGAAAACTAGACAGTAGCCTGTAACGCAGTCAGAGTGTCTCCTTGTCTCCTCGTCTCCTCGTCTCCTCGTCTCCTTGTCTCCTCCACTGAACCAGACCATGAAGGAGACACGACTGTGACTGAGCTGCTGTTATTTTTATATTTTACTATGTTTACATTGATGCTGGATCTGTAATGTTGTTTTTATTATTGTTATAATGAGAAAGAAGAACCAGCGTCTCTCGCCTGAACGGCGCCGCGCCTCAGAGGAAACAGGACGTTAATAAATGTAAACGCTGCCACATTAATATTAACATGTGATGACAGAGGAACAGCTGGGAAACAACCTGCTGCTCCTAATAAATAATAAATCCTGTTCAGATCAAGGTTATAAAAAATAAAAACTCTGAATATGAAGATTAGCTTAGCTTAGCATAGTGACAGGAAACGGTAGGAAACTGTTAGCCTCCAGGATAAAAAGGTAAACATGTCACTTCTTGTTTAGAAAATAATAATTTTGTTTTGTTTTGGTTTTATTCTTGTTGCGAGAGTGCGTTGCCGTAGCGACAGACCTGTGGGCGTTGCCGAGGCCGCGGTAGGCCCTCTCCTGGTCCTGGACCCGGTCCAGGCTCTGGGCCACGGTCAGGTAGCGGTCGTAGTACCGGACGGCCTCCTCGTGGTCGCCCAGCGAGTCGTAGCAGTCGGCCAGGTTGCCGTAGGCGCGGCCGCGGTCCAGCACGCCGTCGGCGCCGCTCACTTGCTGCAGCGTGGCGAGCTGCTGCTCCAGGTGGCCGATGGCGTCCTCCAGCGCGCCCGCGTTCATCTTGGTGATGCCCATGTTGCCGTGGACCTGCGCCTCCAGCCGGGCGTCCCTCAGCCGCTGCGCCAGGACCAGCTGGTTCTCGTAGCAACGGAAGGTGGCGGCGAAGTCGCCCAGCGCCATGTGCACCGCCGCCATCCGGCCCAGGGCGCCGCACTCCCCCTGCTGGTCGCTCAGCTCCCTACGCAGCGCCAGCTCCTGGCTGTGGAAGGACAGCGCCGCGTCCAGCTGACGGAGGCGCCGGGGGAGGGGGTGGGGGGGGGGGGGGGGGGGGGGGCGGGGGGGGGGGGGGGGGGGGGGGGGGGGGGGGGGGGGGGGGCGGGGGGGGGGGGGGGGGGGGGGGGGGGGGGGGGGGGGGGGGGGGGGGGGGGGCGGGGGGGGGGGGGGGGGGGGGGGGGGGGGGGGGGGGGGGGGGGGGGGGGGGGGCGGAGGGGTCAAGACCTGAACCAAGACCATCACTGTCCCCGTAGCGCCGTCCTGTCAGCGTCTCACCTGTGCGCTGACCCCAGAGCAGCCAGAGCCTCCGCCTCCATCCGCGGCTCCTTCAGCTTCTGGCTCAACGCCAGCTGCTGCTGGTGGAACCGCACGGCGCCGGGGGCGTCGCCACGGCTCACACACACGTCTCCTAGGTTACCCAGGGCCCTGAAGACCGCCTGCACACACACACACACACACACACACACACACGTAAAGGGGTTAGGTAAAGATTCCCTGAGTTAGTGTCTGGTTCTCTCCGTGCGCTGAGGCTCATGGGAAATGTAGTGAAAACACTTCACGTTCTAAACCTTCCAGTGGAAACGGCTGCAGCTGGACTTCCTCTAAATGTCAGAAATGCCCCTTTACCCCGGCGGGGGCGGCGGGCCTTACCTGGTTGTTGTCCAGGCTCTGGGCCACCTCCAGCAGGTGGCGCTGACACTCCTCGGCCCGGTCCAGCTGGCCCAGCGCCCGGTGGGCCAGACCCAGGTTGCAGGAGGCCTTGGCCTGGCCCAGCTGGTCCTGCAGGTCCTTGGCCAGAGCCAGGTCCTGCTCATAGAACCTGGGGGGAGGGGGGGGACATCAGCAGGTCTGAGCTCTGAGGTCTGACCCCCCCCACATACACAGAGAGAGGGACTGCTGGTTCTGACCCCCCCCACCCCGGTACACAAAATGAGAGTAGTTAGAGTAAAGTGAGACATCAAAATGACACCGGGGTTCACAGTAAAGTTGTTTGAGTTGCACAAACTTGAGAGTAGTTATTTACTATGAAACAAATTTGGAATGAATGAGGAACTCAATATGAGTTAATGGTGAGTTTCAGTAACTCCTAATCAAATTACTGAGGAACTAAATGTTACTGAATCATTAGTTACCCTTTTTGTGTCCCTTATAGTAAAGTGAGGCATCAAAATGACTAGATAAGGAGTACTGAATCATTACTGAATCATTAGTGAATCATTAGTTACCCTTTTTGTGTCCCTTATAGTAAAGTGAGGCATCAAAATGACTAGATAAGGAGTACTGAATCATTACTGAATCATTAGTGAATCATTAGTTACCCTTTTTGTGTCCCTTATGGTAAAGTGGGGCATCAAAATGACTAGGTAATGAGTACTGAATCATTACTGAATCATTAGTTACCCTTTTTGTGTATGGTACACAAACCAAAATAATCGTCATTCTCAAGATATACAACGTCTCTGATTTAGCCGAGATGGGAGATTCTGCTCTTCCTGGCTTTGTCCATTACTTCTCTCATCGTTGTCCAATGAATTCACTGCTCCTCACAGTCAAGCTGCACAGGTGAGCCACCGCAATTGAAGATCTTGTTTCCAAAATAAAAGACAAATTACGTTTTTTTAAGCAAGTAAGCTACAAAGGTTTTTGTTGTTGTTGTTGTTTTACATCCTATGTCATTTTGGTGCACATGGAGGCAAATGATTATTTTGGTTTGTGTACTTACACAAAAGGGTAACTAATGATTAAGTAATGAACTCAAACAACACTGTGAACCCGGTTGAATAACTACTCATTTTGGTTTCTCAAAACATGTGACTAACTATCATATTTATTTCAAAGGAAACATTGATGGTCATATTAAAATGTATGTGGTCTGAAATTAATGAATAAAATCTTCTGAAGAATCCTGTTGTCTGTTTTTTAAAGGAACCACTAATTGTAAAGATGAAGAAATGAAAAATCACTCATTATGTGTCACTTTAGGTCATGAAGGTTCACTACTGAACAACTGGTTGTGATTAACTTTCTATGATCGTGAGTTAATGAAGAACTGACCATTAATAATTCCTACTCTAATTTTGTGTACCTTATTGGTTCTGACCTGACGGCGTCTCTGAACTGGCCCAGGCAGTAGTGCGCGTAGCCCAGGTTGTGGCAGACCTTGCCCTCCCCCTCCAGGTCCTGCAGGGAGGGGGCCAGGTCCAGGTACTGCTGGTAGTAGGGCAGCGCCTGGCCGTACTCGCCCCTCCAGCTGTGGAAGTTCCCCAGGTTGGCTGCAGGAGAGACATTGACGTCAGGGTTAAATTATGGGATGTTTCATTGATCTGCACAGAACTTAACAATACAGATTGTTGTTATAAAGTTTGTGTGCATGGCGTTGACCTCTGACCCCTCACCCAGCGCTCGGGCTTCGCTCTGCGTGTCCCTCAGCTCGCGGGCGATGGTCAGGTGGTGCAGGTAGTGCTGCAGGGCGCGGTCGTGAGCGCCCAGCGCCTGGTACGCCACCGCCAGGTTCCCGTGCGTGGACGCCTGCGACGGGCGGTCGTTGACCTGGAACACAGAGACGTGATGTCACGGTGATGACGTCACGGTGATGTCACAGCGATGACGTCACGGCTCATTGGCCGACGCTCCTCACCTCCAGGGAGATCTGCAGCTCCTGGCGGTGGAAGCGGACGGCGTGCTCGTACTCGCCCAGCGCGTG
>CM064904.1:27657311-27747311 GCA_030347415.2 Decapterus maruadsi | reverse complement strand
GTCACCTGTTGGAGCGGCGGAACACAGCGAGACGTTCACTGACCTGGTCACGTCGTAACCCCCCCCCCCCCCCCTCCACCTACCTAAGGTCTTGGTCACCTCCAGGTCCTGCTGCATGTAGGCCATGCTCTTCTCCGTGTTGCCTAGCGACCAGTAGGCGGAGCTCAGGGCCGAGAACACGGAGCCGCGCAGCTTCAGCGAGCACGTGCCGATCTTAAGCCCCGCCTCCAGCACCACCACGGAGGCGCCGTGGAAACCGTGCGTCAGCAGCTCCTGGCCGATGACGGACACGACCACGAACGGACTCTTGTCCAGCTTCATCTTCTGCAGCTGCTGGTAGGTCGGCACCAGGAAGTCTGGGGGGAGGGGGGGGCACGGGGGGGGGGGGGGGGGCAGGGGGGGATGGGGGGCAGGGATGAAGGCTTTTCCAGATTTAGAGAATAATTTAAAACATTTTTCAAATGCAGCCTGGGTGCTCTCTCTCTGCCATTCAACCCCATGCGATTTTTTGTCACAGGACACAGAGGGATCTCAACTTTTTAATTCCTCTACCTAGTTATTGTGGCTCATTTCTACTCATTTCTCCCTTTTTTGAGCATTATTGAAAAATCAAACATTCATCAGAGTCACAACCTCTCCCTTCAATACCTCTGGCTGTAGCTCAGTGGTTAAGATGACTGACCATGAACACAGAGGTTCTGGGTTCAAATCCAGGTTGGGCACTGTTGTTATATTGTGTTGAATTCTGCTCCCCTTCGGCTTCGCCACCTTCAATTGATTTCAGGTGTGTTCATTAAGAGACACAAGAGCCACACACAACATTCCAGTGTGGGCTAAGCAATACTACTTAGTCTGGTCACATGAGCAAACTTGATAATGCATATATGCCCCCACCTTTCCTCTTAACCTCTTTCAATCTTGCTTTGTATTTACATGTTTCTACCACTGCACTAAGATTGATTTGCACTGGAACTTTGAACACAGCAGAGAAATGTAAAGCACTTAAATTATTCTTATCCATCATTTCTTGTCCTGCACTGCCCCCTGTGACCAGCAGAATTAACCTCCCCTCCCCCGCCTTCAATTAGTTACAGGTGTTTGTTATCACACTGATTACTCCAACCAAAGTTTGCCAAATATGATCACATTAGAATAGATGACAACAGGTTTAGTATCAGCGTGCTCTCTGTGGCGGAGTGGTAGAGTAAATGGTTAGAGATCAGGAGGTTGTGGGTTAGAAACCAGCCTCTGTCATGTTGTTTCAAGCTTTCTTGCTTTCTTTCCATCTAACTAGATGCAGAGTCTCTGTCATGTCACATAGTATCTTGACTTTTCATTCAAACTATTCAGCTGTCATTGGACAGTCTTTGAATCTTGACAGTATAAAGCTGAGTACAAGTCAGGTCCTCTGTAGCCATGTGGTTAGTGTCTCAGACTATCACTCACAAGGTCATGGGTTCAAATCCTCCCTTGGACATGTTACTTGTCTACGTCAACTTATTCAGCAATGGCTTTCAGCTTCCACACGCATTTTCTGCAGGAAATGCTGTTTCTAGTTGTCGCTGCAAGCTGTTTTTAGAACGGCAGAGCAGAGCCGTGAGCTGCTCGTGTAGGTTTATATCTACTATCTGATACCTAACAGACGGTGCAGGACACAGAGACGACGGTGAAGGAAGGACAAAGAGACAAAGAATGTCTTCTCAGCACGTCTCCACAGTGTTTCCGTCCTTCACGCCGTCCTTCACGCCAGCCCGTGTTGCCTAACTCGACTTAATGGCAAACGCCTGCAGCCTTGGCGCCGATCTGAAAGCGTAAAATAAGTATTTGGTTGGCATGGAGACGGAGCGTGCAGTGTTGCACCATCGCTGAATCGTTTCTGGAGAATTAGAGCTAATGTGACGTCCTAGGGGGGGGGGGGTGATGTCGACCGTGACCTCTGACCTCTGGGTTTCACCTCCTTCTGCAGCTCCGTCTCCTTCTCTACACTGAGAACCATCGGGTCCTGTTCAGACCGAAGACGCTGCGCCGCCGGCCACAGGCTCCTCCCACCACAGGCTCCTCCCACCACAGGCCCCTCCCACCACAGGCCCCTCCCACCACAGGCTCCTCCCACAAAACAGGCTACTCCCAATAAAGGCCCCTCCCAATATCAGGCCCCTCCCACCACAGGCTCCTCCCACCACAGGCTCCTCCCACCACAGGCCCCTCCCACCACAGGCTCCTCCCACCACAGGCTCCTCCCACCACAGGCTCCTCCCACCACAGGCTCCTCCCACCACAGGCCCCTCCCACCACAGGCCCCTCCCACCACAGGCCCCTCCCAGTTTCCTCTTCTACTGACTTTTATTTTGAAGGGCTGATCCGTGAGGACATCTACCTGTATACTGTATGGAGCTTTAAAGGGACAGTTCAACATTTAGTCCAACCCCTATAGTCACAGCAGTAGGTTCATCACCTTTATTTGTCGCTGCAAGCTGTTTTTAGAACGGCGGAGCAGAGCCGACATTCATTTAGACGTTTCACTGTCTTTATGTCCCTCAGTGTGTCTCTAACCTCTGAGCGGTGACCTCATGGCGGCCTCCACCATCCCCACCAGCAGCTGGAGACTCTTCGGGTCCTGGGCGAGTCCAGAGGAGAACGCCGCCAGGGCGTCGGCATGGCGACCAAGGTACTGCAGCGCTACGCCCTGACGAAAGTAGGCCTGAGGACAGAAGGACATGAGGACATGAGGACATGAGGACAGAAGGACATGAGGACAGAAGGACATGAGGACATGAGGACATGAAGACAGAAGGACATGAGGACAGAAGGACAGAAGGACATGAGGACAGAAGGACAGAAGGACATGAGGACAGAAGGACATGAGGACAGAAGGACATGAGGACAGAAGGACAGAAGGACAGAAGGACATGAGGACAGAAGGACATGAGGACAGAAGGACAGAAGGACATGAGGACAGAAGGACAGAAGGACATAAGGACAGAAGGACATGAGGACAGAAGGACATGAGGACAGAAGGACAGAAGGACATGAGGACATGAGGACAGAAGGACATGAGGACAGAAGGACATGAGGACAGAAGGACATGAGGACATGAGGACAGAAGGACATGAGGACAGAGGACATGAGGACAGAAGGACATGAGGACAGAAGGACAGAAGGACATGAGGACAGAAGGACATGAGGACAGAAGGACATGAGGACATGAGGACATGAGGACAGAAGGACATGAGGACATGAGGACATGAGGACAGAAGGACATGAGGACAGAAGGACAGAAGGACATGAGGACAGAAGGACATGAGGACAGAAGGACATGAGGACAGAAGGACATGAGGACAGAGGACATGAGGACATGAGGACAGAAGGACAGAAGGACATGAGGACAGAAGGACATGAGGACAGAAGGACATGAGGACATGAGGACAGAAGGACAGAAGGACATGAGGACAGAAGGACAAGAGGACATGAGGACAGAAGGACATGAGGACATGAGGACAGAAGGACATGAGGACATGAGGACATGAGGACATGAGGACATGAGGACAGAAGGACATGAGGACAGAAGGACATGAGGACAGAGGACATGAGGACATGAGGACAGAAGGACATGAGGACATGAGGACAGAAGGACATGAGGACAGAAGGACATGAGGACAGAAGGACAGAAGGACATGAGGACATGAGGACAGAAGGACATGAGGACAGAAGGACATGAGGACATGAAGACATGAGGACATGAGGACAGAAGGACATGAGGACAGAAGGACATGAGGACAGAAGGACATGAGGACAGAAGGACATGAGGACAGAGGACAGAAGGACATGAGGACAGAAGGACAGAGGACAGAAGGACATGAGGACATGAGGACATGAGGACAGAAGGACATGAGGACATGAAGACATGAGGACATGAGGACAGAAGGACATGAGGACAGAAGGACATGAGGACAGAAGGACAGAGGACAGAAGGACATGAGGACATGAGGACAGAAGGACATGAGGACATGAGGACAGAAGGACATGAGGACATGTGGACATGAGTGGACAGCTGTTGTCTCCCTGCCTCAGTGTGACATCACAAAATCTGTCTGACATCATAAAGTGTCTCACTAGATCACACACAATGAGTCCTGACATCATATTCATGAAGCCCCCCCCCACCCCCCCAACACCACCAACCCCCCCCCCAGTGATCCATCCTGACAGTGAATGGATGGAGACAAAGAGCAGAGTAATCAGATTACATGCAGCTGCCTCCATCACGTTGGGGGGGGGTTGACCACACAGAGATACAAATGATGAGTCATTACAGGAGCCGGGGTCAGCATCACTCCGTCGTCATGGAGACAGGGTCAGAGGTCAGAGGAGGAAGCAGCTGATTTAAAGGGATAGTTCAACATTTAGTCAAACTGTCCCATCACCATAACCCCTATAGTCATAGCAGTAGGTTCATTACCTTTAGTTGTCGGTGCAAGCTATTTTTAGAACGGTGGAGCAGAGCTGTGAGCTGCTCAGAGCTACGCTACGGAGGCTCATTATGGGATGTCTTCTGACTGATCAGCAGCAGCAGATCCAGGGTCAGTCAGACAGTAACAATAACATGTTTCTACTTTTCATGACTGTTTCCAGGGTTCCTGTTGCCAGGCGACCACGCTGAGGAGGGAGGGACGGCAGCTCGACCTCTGACCCCCCCATCCGGACCGGGACTGGGAGCCGGGCCGGTTGCCACAGCGACATATGGACGCCCCACCTGTCCTCCTACCTCAGCTCAGCACCGCCACACTCCCAGCCACCAGCCGCTCTCTGATTGGACGATGACAGGAAGTGACAGCAGGAAGAGTCTGACTCCTCCACCTCCTGCTTCGCTGCTACACACACACAGTCTGTCTCCATGGTGATCTGCAGCATCTCACAAGTATCAGAGACTCGTCTCCGCAACGACAATGGCTGTTGCTCCTGCCGTTGCCGTGGCATCAAGTATAGTGGCCGACCGGCGTCAGTGATAAATACGACAGGGATGGAGCTGTGGACCCTCTGGGTCACCGTAGCAACCCCTGGGGGATACATACAGTATATAGGTGTGGACCCTCTGGGTCACCGTAGCAACACCTGGTGGATACATACAGTATATAGGTAGAGCTGTGGACCCTCTGGAGACAGAAGGAGCAGACAACAGAACAGAGGGACATCATGTCTGTAGAGCTGGTAGAGGAGGTGAGGAGGTGTTGGAGGTGTTTGATGCAGCAGCAGATTGAACAGATGCTTCAATTACTGCTCCTAACTCACAGTAATGGAGAACAGATGGCAGCACTGGAGACTGGGGGGGGGGGGTAGAGAGGGAGAGATAGAAGAGACATGATGGAGATTGATGTCTTTGTGAATCAGAGAATCTGCCTGAAAGCACTGAGATGAAGATTCACTGGTGGTTTATGAGCTGCTGCTCCTCCAGCTCCTGTCTGCAGCAGCTCGTCTGCAGCAGCTCCTGTCTGCAGCAGCTCGTCTGCAGCAGCTCCCGTCTGCAGCAGCTCGTCTGCAGCAGCTCGTCTGCAGCAGCTCCCGTCTGCAGCAGCTCCCGTCTGCAGCAGCTCGTCTGCAGCAGCTCGTCTGCAGCAGCTCGTCTGCAGCAGCTCCTGTCTGCAGCAGCTCCTGTCTGCAGCAGCTCCTGTCTGCAGCAGCTTGTCTGCAGCAGCTCCTGTCTGCAGCAGCTCCTGTCTGCAGCAGCTCGTCTGCAGCAGCTCCTGTCTGCAGCAGCTCGTCTGCAGCAGCTCCTGTCTGCAGCAGCTCCTGTCTGCAGCAGCTCGTCTGCAGCAGCTCCTGTCTGCAGCAGCTCGTCTGCAGCAGCTTGTCTGCAGCAGCTCCTGTCTGCAGCAGCTCCTGTCTGCAGCAGCTCCCGTCTGCAGCAGCTCGTCTGCAGCAGCTCCCGTCTGCAGCAGCTCGTCTGCAGCAGCTCCTGTCTGCAGCAGCTCGTCTGCGGCAGCTCCCGTCTGCAGCAGCTCCCGTCTGCGCAGCAGCTGCAGCAGCCCGTCTGCAGCAGCTCCCGTCTGCAGCAGTCTGCAGCAGCCGTCTCTGCAGCAGCAGCTCCCGTCTGCGGCAGCTCCCGTCTGCAGCAGCTCGTCTGCAGCAGCTCGTCTGCAGCGGCTCCTGTCTGCAGCGGCTCCTGTCTGCAGCGGCTCCTGTCTGCAGCGGCTCCTGTCTGCAGCAACTCGTCTGCAGCAGCTCCTGTCTGCGGCAGCTCCTGTCTGCGGCAGCTCCCGTCTGCAGCAGCTCCCGTCTGCAGCAGCTCCCGTCTGCGGCAGCTCCCGTCTGCGGCAGCTCCCGTCTGCGGCAGCTCCCGTCTGCGGCAGCTCCCGTCTGCGGCAGCTCGTCTGCGGCAGCTCGTCTGCGGCAGCTCCTGTCTGCAGCAGCTCCTGTCTGCAGCAGCTCCCGTCTGCAGCAGCTCCCGTCTGCAGCAGCTCGTCTGCAGCAGCTCCTGTCTGCAGCAGCTCCTGTCTGCAGCAGCTCGTCTGCGGCAGCTCCCGTCTGCAGCAGCTCCCGTCTGCAGCAGCTCCCGTCTGCAGCAGCTCGTCTGCAGCAGCTCCTGTCTGCAGCAGCTCCTGTCTGCAGCAGCTCCTGTCTGCAGCAGCTCGTCTGCAGCAGCTCCTGTCTGCAGCAGCTCCTGTCTGCAGCAGCTCCCGTCTGCAGCAGCTCCCGTCTGCAGCAGCTCGTCTGCAGCAGCTCCTGTCTGCAGCAGCTCGTCTGCAGCAGCTCGTCTGCAGCAGCTCCTGTCTGCAGCAGCTCGTCTGCAGCAGCTCCCGTCTGCAGCAGCTCGTCTGCAGCAGCTCGTCTGCGGCAGCTCGTCTGCGGCAGCTCGTCTGCGGCAGCTCCTGTCTGCGGCAGCTCGTCTGCAGCAGCTCGTCTGCAGCAGCTCGTCTGCAGCAGCTCGTCTGCAGCAGCTCCTGTCTGCAGCAGCTCCTGTCTGCAGCAGCTCCCATCTGCAGCAGCTCCCGTCTGCAGCAGCTCGTCTGCAGCAGCTTCCTTCGCTCCGACACAGATAACCAGATTGGGTTCTGCTCTGCTCCCAGTTGCATGTGAGTGTTTGTTCAGTGTAATTGATTCATTGACAGCTCTGTTGTTCAGGCGGACTAATCCAGTTAAAGGATTATCAGGGTAGAATGTTAGTGGAAGGGCATTAATGCACAGATACATACTCTTATCTTCCAGCTGACCGCTGGTTCAACCCGGTGATGCTGAAGCTGCAGCTGGCGTGGGCGTCAGCCACGCACACACTGATTAAACAGAGAGGTGGAGGGGGGGGTTTAACTGAGATTTCTAAAACTGAACCTGGTGATTTATCTGGTGCGATTTCCAGGTTCCAGCACGACGTGTCTATATATACATATTTATACACGCTGAGCTGCATGAATTTCCCTCTAAAACAACTCTGTGTGGTAACGTTGTGTTATTATCTCATAGCGTGGTGAATGTGCAGGTCACAACTTGTCCACCAGAGCGTTGTGGAGTTGTTGGATTGTGTATTTGATGAGTTTGATGAGGGAAACCAAGAAATCCCATGAGCCTCCGTAGCGTAGCTCTGAGCAGCTCACGGCTCTGCTCCACCGTTCTAAAAATAGCTTGCACCGACAATTAAAGGTAACAAAGCTACTGCTATGACTATAGGGGTTATGGTGATGTGTTTATGTGGAAACAGTGATGAATAAAGAGAAGTTTCATCCTGCAGGTTGACTTCCTGCTCCCCCCCTCCCCTCCCCCTCCTCCACCCCTCCTTTATCCTTTCATTAACTCTGGCCCACTTCAGTCTCCGTGTAGACGAGCTGCTTCTCTCTGAGCCGCCGCTGAATCCTGATGTCACGGCCATTGTCTGACAATTACATTTCAATTTACAGAAGAAACGCTCTGCAATGTGATTAGAGGCCACGGATGGGGCGTGCACGTGGGCGTGCACGTGGGCGTGCACGTGGGTGTGCGCGTGCACGAGCGGGAGGCAGGACGTGTTGGAGGGGGGGGGGGGACATTTACAACCTTCTCTTTCTGAACCGACTCTCGGGCCCCCCATGACCCCCATGACCCCCATGACCCCCCATGACCCCCCATCACTCCCCCATGACCCCCATGACCCCCCATGACCCCCCATGACCCCCATGACCCCCCAGTGAATTGATTCATGACAGCCCCCATGACCCCAATGAGTAGAATGTTGACCCCCCATGACCCCTATGACCCCCCATGACCCCTATGACCCCCCATGACCCCCATGAGCTGCAGCTGGCATCATCAGGGTTCATAAAGATCAGTTTCTACACAAGACAAGACCAAGACCACCTAAACCACAAGACCACCTAAACCAAGACCAAGACCACCTAAACCAAGACCAAGACCACCTAAACCAAGACCAAGACCACCTATCGTGGTGAATGACCACTGCAGGTCACAACTTGTCCACCAGAAACCAAGACCAGGACCACCTAAACCAAGACCACCTAAACCAAGACCACCTAAACCAAGACCAAGACCACCTAAACCAAGACCAAGACCACCTAAACCAAGACCAAGACCACCTAAACCAAGACCACCTAAACCAAGACCAAGACCACCTAAACCAAGACCAAGACCACCTAAACCAAGACCAGGACCACCTAAACCAAGACCACCTAAACCAAGACCACCTAAACCAAGACCAAGACCACCTAAACCAAGACCAAGACCACCTAAACCAAGACCACCTAAACCAAGACCATGACCACCTAAACCAAGACCACCTAAACCAAGACCAAGACCACCTAAACCAAGACCACCTAAACCAAGACCAAGACCACCTAAACCAAGACCAAGACCACCTAAACCAAGACCAAGACCACCTAAACCAAGACCAAGACCACCTAAACCAAGACCAAGACCACCTAAACCAAGACCAAGACCACCTAAACCAAGACCAAGACCACCTAAACCAAGACCAAGACCACCTAAACCAAGACCATGACCACCTAAACCAAGACCATGACCACCTAAACCAAGACCAAGACCACCTAAACCAAGACCATGACCACCTAAACCAAGACCATGACCACCTAAACCAAGACCAAGACCAGTTCACTGTCCAGGAACATTTGTCTCATTTCTGTCTAAACTCAGACTCATCAGCCGGTCGTTGTGTTTCCACTGAAAATCATCTGGAAGAGTCTGGTTGATAATATTCTATATAATATAATAATAATAGAATAAACCAGGTTAATAACTGTTATTAATAATATTCTATATAATATAATAATAATAATAATATAAACCAGGTTAATATTCTATATAATATAATAATAATAGAATAAACCAGGTTAATAACTGTTATTAATAATATTCTGTATAATATAATAATAATAATATAAACCAGGTTAATAACTGTTATTAATAATATTCTGTATAATATAATAATAATAATATAAACCAGGTTAATAACTGTTATTAATAATATTCTATATAATATAATAATAATAGAATAAACCAGGTTAATAACTGTTATTAATAATATTCTATATAATATAATAATAACAATATAAACAGACGTGTCGGTGAATCCGGTCAGAACCGGTTTGAGAGGAACTAGTTCTCGTGTCGGGATACGAGGCGAAACTAAATGTTTGTGAAGCTCTTTGCTCTGATTGGACGAGGAGTCCCAGGTCTGGACCCACTAGAGACGATGGAGACAGACCATAATAAGGGGAGCAGACCTGAGGAGCAGAAGAAGAAACAGACCATAATAACTGCAGCTTATCTGCAGCGCCAGCGACACTCGGCTCATTTAAATACAACGCGTTCAACAGCAGAGCAGAGCGTGGAGCTGCTCGCCGCTCCTCGCCGCTCCTCGCCGCTCCTCGCCGCTGGTGGAGCGTGGAGCTCCTCGTGCTGGTTAGCCCTTAACCTTCAAAATAAAAGCTCAAACGCAACAGTGGCTGCGCCTTCAAAATAAAAGCACGCTAACGAGGTGTAAGTCTGGTCTTATAAATATTCATCCAGGCAACAACTGTAGAGGAAGTATTTCAAGTATTTGAAGTATTTGAAGTATTTTAAGGACTTAAATCCCACAGGACGACGATGTACAGTAGATCTACACACACACACACAGACACACACACACACACACAGACACAGCTGGTCCAGTGTGTCTTTCAGAGACTTTCATCAGCGACGGCTCCTGTTTAAACACACACTCTGCAGACGCTTTAGATCTAAAGGTGTAGTCTGTTAAATATTTAAAGGTGCAGTCCGTTAAACACAGTTAACCACCTCATGAACGTTTGAACTGGTTCATCTTCATCGTCCCTCCTCATCACCTGTTGAACACCTTCGTGAAACGTCTCCGAGACAAAATAAAGTCCAGTTGCGTTCGATTTAAAACTCCCTTTGAAAAAATATTATCTATAATTATTTTTGTTCATTTTAGACGCGTTTGAAATAAATTCATTCATTCATCGTAACAGTATTCATGCCAACTTCCTCTACGCTGAAAACAGCTGAACGTCTAGTGGATGTGTTCTCCATCCCATCATCACCTCCATCACCATGGTGACAGCAGTGTTTCTTCAGAGTCTCTGATCTCTGAGCCAGAAACTAATGTTGAGGCTTCGCGTCCTCCCACGAGACACGGAGGACGTTTCAAATAAAACATCTGTTAATGCTGCTGCTCCTGCTGCTCCTGCCTCCACATCTCCTCCTCCTCCTCCTCCTCCTCCTCCTCCTCCTCCTCCTCCTCCTCCTCCTCCACGTCTCCTCCTCCACGTCTCCTCCTCCACGTCTCCTCCTCCTCCTCCTCCTCCTCCTCCTCCTCCACGTCTCCTCCTCCTCCTCCTCCTCCTCCTCCTCCATGTCTCCTCCTCCTCCTCCACGTCTCCTCCTCCTCCACGTCTCCTCCTCCACGTCTCCTCCTCCACGTCTCCTCCTCCACGTCTCCTCCTCCACGTCTCCTCCTCCTCCTCGTCTCCTCCTCCACATCTCCTCCTCCTCCACGTCTCCTCCTCCTCCTCGTCTCCTCCTCCACATCTCATCCTCCTCCACGTCTCCTCCTCCTCCTCGTCTCCTCCTCCACATCTCCTCCTCCTCCACATCTCCTCCTCCTCGTCTCCTCCTCCACGCCTCCTCCTCCTCCACGTTTTAAAATATCTCCTCCTCCATGTTTCGGAGGAGCAGCAGCCGTCAGACTCAACATCAACCAGCGCCAACAGCTGCGTCTCACTGAGGCGCCACCTGGTGGCCAGAGGAGAGATGACAGGAGCAACGGAGGAGGTTCAGTCACCTGGAGGAACCTGGAGAACCTGGAGGAACCTGGAGAACCTGGAGGAACCTGGAGAACCTGGAGAACCTGGAGGAACCTGGACGAACCTGGAGGAACCTGGAGGAACCTGGAGAACCTGGAGAACCTGGAGAACCTGGAGAACCTGGAGAACCTGGAGAACCTGGAGGAACCTGGAGGAACCTGGAGAACCTGGAGGAACCTGGAGAACCTGGAGAACCAACTTCTCAAACAGACTGAACCTCCCGTTGAGTCCATTTACATCAGAGGAGGAGAGGAGCTCTGCACCTTCTCCAATCAATCAATCAATCAATCAATCAATCAATCAATCAATCAATCAATCAATCAATCAATCAATCAATCAATCAATCAATCAGTCCCATCAGTGACCCTGAGCCTTGTCTGTTTGAGGACGTTGATCCCTGACTCTCAGATCTGTTACCTCTACTGTATACGTCATCAGTAATCAATAATCAATAATCAATAATCAATACCAGTGGCACCGCCGACGTCCTGACTGACTTCCGGTGGCTCCACAGAGACTTTCTTCATCTCAGGAATGTTTTCATGTCTAATCCCGCGCTAATCCGCTCTCTCGGAACCGGATCAATAAACCCTGTTGATCCGGATCAATGACGTCTTTATGAACCGGTTCAACCGGAGCTACGAACGGGTTTAAAGCCCTGATCCGGATCAGCACCGGTCCGGTCTCTCTCACGCACATTCCCGCTCCAACTTGAGGACCGAGTCAGAAACACACTCACCTTCTTCCTCGGCTGCCATTTCATCATGTTGCTCAAACCAGATGTTCATCAACCAGATGTGAGCGGCGTCAGAGAGTCACGGTGTCCGGTGTGGAGCGGAGCGCGCGCCGCGGCGGCGGCGGCGGCATGACACGGAAGAGCAGCCGGCTGCACGCGCTGAACGGAACAGGAGAGAGGAGAGGAGAGGAAGAGAAGAGGAGGAGGAGAAGAGGAGGAGAGGAGGAAGGAGCAGCGCAGGGTGAGCTGAGACGCGGGAGCCGCGGGAACCGGTTCCTCCTCCCGGGTCTCGACCAGCAGCGTCCGCCTGGCGAGGCTCCTCGAGCGGCTCCGGGACTGGAGTCAACAGAGGAGAGAGGCGGGAGGGGGGGGGGGGGTGTAACCCTACACTGTTACACTGTTACACTCTCTCTCTCTCTCTACTGTATTAAAGGGATAGTTCACCCCAAAATTCAAACTTCACTCATCATCTCCTCCCCCTCATGTCGACCAAGAGGGGGGGGTGGTAAAGAAACGGGGGGGGGGGGGCAGACAGTGTGACGGTCCCACTGATGAAGCGTCCAGTCAGATTGATGCTGCTGTTATTATGGTCTGTATGAACCTGATCCAGAGACATCACACACACACACAACCTCTGATCCAATCACATGCAGCGTGTGAAGCCTCATGTGATGTGTGTGTGTGTGTGTGTGTGTGTGTGTGTGTGTGTGTGTGTGTGTGTGTGTGTGTGTGTGTGTGTGTGTGAGCAGCAGGTCAGTGCTGCCCTCTAGTGGCCGCAGCAACACACACACACACACTGACACACACTCTGCTGCTGTGGTCATGATTTATTCTGCAGATCCTGAAACTTCTGCAAAGTTTCCTGGAAAGAAGAAGAAGGCGTGTGTGGAGCAGCGTGCGGTTGCAGAGCAGCGTGCGGTTGCAGAGCAGCATGCGGTTGCAGAGCAGCATGCGGTTGCAGAGCAGCGTGCGTTGAGCAGCGTGTGGTTGCAGAGCAGCGTGTGGTTGCAGAGCAGCGTGCGGTTGCAGAGCAGCGTGTGGTTGCAGAGCAGCGTGTGGTTGCAGAGCAGCGTGCGGTTGCAGAGCAGCGTGTGGTTGCAGAGTAGCGCGCGGTTGCAGAGCAGCGTGCGTTGAGCAGCGTGCGGTTGCAGAGCAGCGTGCGTTGAGCAGCGTGCGGTTGCAGAGCAGCGTGCGTTGAGCAGCGTGCGGTTGCAGAGCAGCGTGCGTTGAGCAGCGTGCGGTTGCAGAGCAGCGTGCGTTGAGCAGCGTGCGGTTGCAGAGCAGCGTGCGTTGGGCGGCGTGCGGTTGCAGAGCAGCGCGCGGTTGCAGAGCAGCGCGCGGTTGCAGAGCAGCGCGCGGTTGCAGAGCAGCGTGCGTTGAGCAGCGTGCGTTGGGCGGCGTGTGTGGAGCAGTGTGCGGTTGCAGAGCAGCGTGCGGTTGCAGAGCAGCGTGCGGTTGCAGAGCAGCGTGGGTTGGGCGGCGTGCGGTTGCAGAGCAGCGTGCGGTTGCAGAGCAGCGTGCGGTTGCAGAGCAGCGTGCGTTGAGCAGCGTGCGTTGGGCGGCGTGCGGTTGCAAAGCAGCGTGCGTTGGGCGGTGTGCGGTTGCAAAGCAGCGTGCGTTGGGCGGCGTGCGGTTGCAGAGCAGCGTGCGGTTGCAAAGCAGTGTGCGTTGGGCGGCGTGCGGTTGCAGAACAGCTGGTTAATGACAGGGAAGCAGCGCGGCCTTCTGGGTAAACATCTGGTGGCCTCCACTTGCTTCCAACTTCAACTCCCATGCAACAATATTTAGGAACGTCTCACGATTAAAGGCTCATTTCACCAACATACAACACACGTCCTCGGCTTCATCGTTTCATTTTGACCTGTTTGACATTTTCTTCTGGAGAAACTGTTTCCAGACTCGACCTTAACTCTGTAGATCCACCTTAACCCTGTAGATCCACCTTAACCCTGTAGATCCACCTTAACTCTGTAGATCCACCTTAACTCTGTAGATCCACCTTAACTCTGTAGATCCACCTTAACTCTGTAGATCCACCTTAACTCTGTAGATCCACCTTAACTCTGTAGATCCACCTTAACCCTGTAGATCCACCTTAACTCTGTAGATCCACCTTAACTCTGTAGATCCACCTTAACCCTGTAGATCCACCTTAACCCTGTAGATCCACCTTAACCCTGTAGATCCACCTTAACTCTGTAGATCCACCTTAACTCTGTAGATCCACCTTAACGCTGTAGATCCACCTTAACTCTGTAGATCCACCTTAACTCTGTAGATCCACCTTAACCCTGTAGATCCACCTTAACTCTGTAGATCCACCTTAACCCTGTAGATCCACCTTAACTCTGTAGATCCACCTTAACTCTGTAGATCCACCTTAACCCTGTAGATCCACCTTAACTCTGTAGATCCACCTTAACGCTGTAGATGAAGCTACAACGAGACGTGTCAAGTGTCGTTGTGTTGTTGTTGTGTAGCAGCGTCGTCTCACAAACACACACCAGACGCTGCTGTTGTATTCCTGTGTGTGTGTGTGTCTGTATGTGTGTTGTGCGTCGACAGCAGCAGGTTGTGTTGTTGTGTTGCTCTGAACCCAGAGACTTGGGACTTCATTAGTCTCTGACCCACACCACACACAGAGAGACACACACGCACAGACACACACACAAAGGAATGCTGCCTGTTATTGTCTTTAAGTGCCAAACACACACACACACACACACACACACACACACACACACACACACACACACACACACACACACACACACACACACACACACCCAAACAGAACTTCCGTCCATTCTCTCTCGCAGAGGGAGGAAGCTGAGTCGTCCAGACAGAGGCCGCCTGGCAGACCAGGACCCAGACCAGGACCCAGACCAGGACCCAGACCAGGACCCAGACCCAGACCAGGACCCAGACCAGGACCCAGACCCAGACCAGGACCCAGACCCAGACCAGGACCCAGACCAGGACCCAGACCAGGACCCAGACCAGGACCCAGACCAGGACCCAGACCCAGTCCCAGACCCAGACCCAGACCCAGACCCAGACCAGGACCCAGACCAGGACCCAGACCCAGACCCAGACCCAGTCCCAGACCCAGTTTGACCCTGACCAGGACCTCCCAGACCCAGACCTCCAGATCCAGACCCAGACCTCTACATGACCTCTACAGACTCTACATGACTACATGACCTCCCAGTCCCAGACCCATGACCTCCACACGACCTCCACATGACCTCTACATGACCTCTACATGACCTCTACATGACCTCTACATGACCTCTACATGACCTCTACATGACCTCTACATGACCTCTACATGACCTCCACATGACCTCTACATGACTACATGACCTCCACATGACCTCTACATGACCTCTACATGACCTCTACACAACCTCTACATGACCTCCACATGACCTCTACATGACCTCTACATGACCTCTACATGACTACATGACCTCCACATGACCTCCCGCCCCGGGGCCAGAACACCAGATGTATTCATCACAAAGGTTCTAATCAGCTGATCCATGTGACCCTCCACTCCTGCTCCATTAAACCCCTCCCCCGCTCTGCAGCGGAGCGTGTGATTGGACGAGGCGCTCTGCTGCGGAGCCTGTGATTGGACGAGGCGCTCTGCTGCGGAGCGTGTGATTGGACGAGGCGCTCTGCTGCGGAGCGTGTGATTGGACGAGGCGCTCTGCTGCGGAGCGTGTGATTGGACGAGGCGCTCTGCTGCGGAGCCTGTGATTGGACGAGGCGCTCTTACCTTGGGCCATTTGGGGTTGATGAGTCGAGCCTTGATGGCGTCGTCCAGCGCGGTGGCGTACTGGCCGAGGCGCAGGTTGGCGGCCGAGCGGTTGCTGTACAGGATGCAGTTCTGAGGGTCGGCGGTCAGCGCCTCGCTGTAGAGCTGCACCGCCAGCGCGTACTCCCCCTGCTGGCAGGCCTGGTTACTGCGCCGCACGCGCTCCAGGAACTCTGCCTTGCTGAGGCCGGGGGGGCCGGGGGGTCCGGGGGGTCCGGGGGGGCCGGCGGGGGCGGCGGGGGCGGCGGGGGCGGCGGGGGCGGCGGGGGGGTCGGAGCGGCCCGACGGTCGCTGCGCCCTCTTCAAGGTCATCACAGGTGAGGAAGAGGAGGAGGATGAAGGAGGGTTGGTGGTTCTGCTGCTGGAGCGAGAACCAAACAGGGAGAACTGGGAACAGAGGGGGGGGGTGGGGCAGAGAGAGGGGGGGGGGGGGGGTTAAAACAACATCCAGCTGAATCCATCAGTCAATAGTGTTATGAATGATCAGTACCCACTCACTGGTCTTTCATGGCTGGACTGAAAAGCGGGGTTGGGGTTCCTCTGAGGTGATGCTGTGCACCTGTGTGGACAGAGAACAAAGACTTTAACATCCAGCTCTGATTGGTTTTGGTTTTTGTTATGATTTAGTTTCTCACCAAAAAGCCTTTTAATAAAACCTGAACGCTGAGCCACCGAGGCGAAGCAAACCCTCGCGCTTGGGCTCGCCATGAACGCCTGTGTGTGAGGAGGAACAGGTGGAGGCCTGGAGTCCGGTCCCCGTTCCAGCCAGCGACCGTGAGTACCCAACCCTGCTCCTCATACAGGTCCAGCCATCCACTACATCACACACTGCAGCACATCCACACACATGTAGTGAAGTCGTAACAATAGATAATTGATCAGTAACTGGTTCATTCAAGCTGCTCTGAGGTCAGCGCTCCTGCAGCTTTAACATCCAGCTCTGATTGGCTGGTTCCACATCTGTCCTTTCACCACAGACACACCAAGGCCTTCTTCAGAATAAAAGTCCTGTTTATCCTCACAGTGAACCCTTCAGAATAAAAGTCCTGTGTTACACCTCACAGCGAACCCTTCAGAATAAAAGTCCTGTTTATCCTCACAGCGAACCCTTCAGAATAAAAGTCCTGTTTATCCTCACAGTGAACCCTTCAGAATAAAAGTCCAGCTGTGCAGAGGTTCCTTCAGCGTCGACAACAAGAAACAAACAGTCTGAACTTCGCTGCCTGAGAGAAAACTCACTGTGGAGAAGAGATTAGATCCTCACAGCCAACCCTTCAGAATAAAAGTCCTATGTTTATCCTCACAGTGAACCCTTCAGAATAAAAGTCCTATGTTTATCCTCACAGTGAACCCTTCAGAATAAAAGTCCTATGTTTATCCTCACAGTGAACCCTTCAGAATAAAAGTCCTGTGTTTATCCTCACAGTGAACCCTTCAGAATAAAAGTCCTGTGTTTATCCTCACAGTGAACCCTTCAGAATAAAAGTCCTGTGTGACTCCTCACAGCCAACCCTTCAGAATAAAAGTCCTATGTTTATCCTCACAGCCAACCCTTCAGAATAAAAGTCCTGTGTAACACCTCACAGCGAACCCTTCAGAATAAAAGTCCTGTGTAACACCTCACAGCGAACCCTTCAGAATAAAAGTCCTATGTTTATCCTCACAGCCAACCCTTCAGAATAAAAGTCCTGTGTGAACTGAAATCAAAAGGAAACTCTAGAATCATTAACGTGACTCTCTGTGAGGACATTACAGACTGATTTATTTCCTTCTCCACGCTGTAACAAACACGACTTCATCACGTTCTTCTAAACACAGTCTAAAAATACCAGCTGGTCTGTAAACAGCCCTCAAGGTGTTTCTGCAGGAAGGAGACGGACGGCTGTTCTACCTTATCCTTACCCTATCAGGCCGGCGTTCACCACTGAGCCGTGTTGTTGTTGTTGTTGTTGTTGTTGTTATTGTTGTTATTGTTATGAAACATGACGAATGTGACGCGCAGCAGAAGGTGTTTTAAGGCGTTCAGAGAAATAAACAAAGAGGGTCAGAGGTCATGAGGTGTAAACCTCTGAGCCGATTACACAACATGAAGAAAAACACACACAGCAGGTTTGTGTGTCTGCTGTTGTGTTACAGTGTTGTTTAAACAGAAGATGGAGCGTAGCAGCTGTAGAGACAACAACACCGTGGAGCTGATGATGATGATGATGATCCAGGAGCAGTTTATTCATGGTGCTACACACACACAGACACACACAGACACACACACACACATGCAGTCAGATGACAGCGCTGCGTCTCAGGACGTTTCAGTTTGTTATCACACGTGTTGCTGTTGCTTCAACACAACAACACACACACACACAGATTATAAATAAATAAACAGGGTGTGTGAACAGGAAGGAGTTAGGAACACACACACACACACACACACACACACACATATATATAGCCCAGGGTCCAGAGCCTGACCCTTCAGGTCTTGTTGGACCCGCTCCACCAGCTGATAGGACCAGGGTCCAGGTCCAGGTCCAGGTCCAGGTCCAGGTCCAGGTCCAGGTCCAGGTCCAGACCCTGTCCCATCTCCTCCAGCAGCTCCTAAATGAATCCAGCAGCAGGATGGAAACTCCTGCTGCTGCTGTTTGGCTGAAAGTCCTGGACCATGGACTTGGACCTGGTCCCTGGTCCCTGGTCCCTGACTCTGACCCTGCTGCTGCCACACTGAGCCTGATCCGGTTCTGGTTCCGGTTCTGGTGGATCTGACCTCTGTGGAACTCATAAATAAGTCAATCCAGTCTTTCCTCGCGTGGCCTCACCTTCTCTCTCCTCGCGCGCTGCTTTTCCATCTCTGTCGTTAAACCCAAACTTTCATCCCGCAGCCGCAGAGAGACGAGGAGCTCCGGACAGGAAAACCCTGATCCAGAACCACCATCCGGAACAATACGAGCCCCGAACTTCCCTGGACCTGATCCAGAGTCCGAACTTCACCGCAGCTGATCCACGGTCCGCTTTAAAAGCCACCACCGACCGAGTTGGAGTCCTCAGTCCGCTTCTCTCCTCGGGGAAAGAGCAGCCGGAGTGCACGCGCCATGTTCCAGCCGATCCGCTCCCCTCAGCGGAATGTTTGGTCCGGTCGGCGAGAGGCGGGGATCCGGTCGGACGGGGATCCGGTCGGGGATCCGGTCTGCAGCTCCACGGCTGCAGCAACAAGGCTTCAGTTACAGCGCGATGACGTCAGAGAGGAGTAGAGTTACCTGACAGATATCCATTACATCTGGTGCACGAGGATAGGCAACTTTATTTATATAGGGTTACCAAGGCAACTCAATGTGCTTTACATTAAGATAAAAACAAAGAGTTAAAAGCAAGAGCAAAAAAGTAAAGTAAAAGAAAATAACAGTAAACACCTTTAATTTATCAGGGTTTTAAATAAAAGGGAGAATAATGACGTCATCGGCATTTATAGAATTTATAGGTAAACGTGAGTTCACATCTAAATTGTGCATGAGATGTTGTGGTGTTGTGGTGCCACCAGGTGGCGCTGTGACACAATAACTTGTAGAGTTGAAACAACAAACTATTCCTTTAAATGTAATCAGACAGTGGACAGCGTCTCTACAGATATTTACACATTTCTTCCTTTATTCTCATCCGTTGCTATAGCAGCAACTCACACAGTACAGTACAAATATTTACAGGCACAACGAAGTACAGAAACATCATTTAAGACAAACTGAGGTCGGGATCAAGTTTAAAATACACATTTCACTTTATATTTAACCCCCTGTTGGTCCAACGTGTCCAACGTGTCCAACAGAGACAAAACCTGAAGACATTAAACAACAAGCACACGGTTCAGTCGGAGGTGGTGCATCACACCTCGCCACGGTGTCGGTCTGGATATGTGACGGCTGATCCGTCCTGATGGAGCGGGTTTGTTGGCGTTAAGAAGCGCTGTAGTCGTTGTTGTACCGTAGACGTGTGGGTCTGCACGGTGCACGTTGTTGTACCGTAGACGTGTGGGTCTGCACGGTGCACGTTGTTGTACCGTAGACGTGTGGGTCTGCACGGTGCACGTTGTTGTACTGTAGACGTGTGGGTCTGCACGGTGCACATTGTTGTACCGTAGACGTGTGGGTCTGCACGGTGCACGTTGTTGTACCGTAGACGTGTGGGTCTGCACGGTGCACATTGTTGTACCGTAGACGTGTGGGTCTGCACGGTGCACGTTGTTGCACCGTAGACGTGTGGGTCTGCACGGTGCACGTTGTTGTACCGTAGACGTGTGGGTCTGCACGGTGCACATTGTTGTTGGACGTCACACAACGTCAGAATTCATTCAATTGCACTTTTTACAGTAGGAGGTTGTAAAGTCCAGAGTTCCCCTGAACGCAGCACGACTTCCTGACCAGTCGGTGGCTTGTTTCACAGCTTCAGGTGAAACTGAGCTTCACTTTGTCACAACATGAACACAATATAGTGGATGTATATAATAATAATAATAATATAATATAATATTAATACAATAGTGCAAAGTTTAATGAGAGGCAGAGAACTATTTACATCATGATGTGTTTCTGTTACTACTTCCTCCTCCTACACGTCGACTCTGGTCCTGGTCTCGTCGCTCCTGGTCCTGGTCCTGGTCCTGGTCCTGGTCCTGGTCCTGGTCCTGGTGAGTCTGGGCTGGCTCAGCTTCACACACAGCCTGTGGAGCTTCACCGCTCCGTCCTTCCTCTTGGCTCTCCGGGTGTTGGGCGTCCGGAGCTTCAGCGTGACGGCCTGTAGGTGGCGCTGCTCCTCTTCCTCACCAGCAGGAGGAAGAGCTGCCTTCACCAGAACAGCTGAGCAGCTGAGGCACAAAGAGGAAGCGCTGACGGTCACGATGCTGCTGTGACGTTTTACACCTTACACTTTGCATTGAAGCAGGAAGTTATGAAACATCATCCAATCATTTAACAGTAAAACAGACGGGATGAAACATGTGTAATATCACACTTGACAGACTGGATTAGTGCTTTTTAAAAGGTCTTTGAAAGACTTGCTGTTAGATTGTGGTGTATGGAGGGACAGGAAGATAACTGTCCTTTTCAGAGCGCGGTAACAATGTCATGACTATGAAGTAATGTCAGATATGCATTTTATTGATATTGTATCAGTCCCTATAGAGATTTCTGTTGGGATGGAGTTTATAGGTTTATCCCCTTGATGCCTGAATTTATATGCATTTATGTTTAAAAAAATTATCATTTGTGTTTTTGCTTTCAAGCAGAGTCTAAATGAAGAGGAAATAATTCATTTGACTGTAGCACATAGAATAGTTATAAATTTGGGAATGATGCTAATTAGTGACAACAGGCATTTAAGGAAAAAAGTAGTAATAAAGTAGTAATTAAAAACATTTCCCATCTGAGGCAGGAAACATGCCAACATACTATTTAAATTTAAATTGTAATCTGGTTTCATGACAGACATTCAAAACCTCATCATAAAACAATATGTGTAGATGAATTATGTTACTTTTGTGCACGTGTGTAAAATTAAAATGACATAATTTTAATATTTTTTTCTTTGCAATTTGTTATTTACAACCCCAACACTTCATTTATGTAAAAAAAATCTAAATCAAAAAACTTTTTTTCCCTGGATTTCAGGTGGATAACCCTTTTTTACTCTAACTTAACTCAAGTAAGACAATCCATCTGTGTTTGCGGCTTCGACGCGCTAGCGCCAAAATCAGAAGAGACCGATCGTCAACCGGATGAGGCTCCCGCTTTGACTGGTCCTTCCAGAAACAAGTGATTGTAAAACGTTCCCAGGTCCGTATTGAAGAAGAATGAACCAACATTGAGGAAATACATGCACTGTCTCAGCTGCATCCTGACTGGAAGGGCTTTGAGGCGTTGAGGGGATATAGGTTATTTACTTTAGTTTAGATTTTCCCTCCAACGCTGCTATCGATTCTTATTATATTATATTATATTATATTATATTACATTACATTACATTACATTACATTACATTACATTATATTATATTATATTATAGGAGTGATGGTGTGCATGCATGTGCAGGTCTGAGGCGGTTTACTGACGTGGAGCCGGTGCTGCAGTCCGGAGGCAGGAAGCAGGACTCGGACACGAATCCCATCAGGAGAGTCTGGACTTCGCTCAGTCGAGTCTGTTTGACCAGAGTCTGGAATAATCTGGAAGGACAGCGGGAGAAAACAACAAACGTCAGACTGCGACGGACGACGACGACGACGACGTGCCAAAAAAAACAAACACCAAACCAGTGACAGAGTGTGTGTGTGTGTGTGTGTCTGTTGACCCACTTCACTGTTATGAAACACTGTCATACGTGCAAACACAGAAACAGAGGTGAGTCTGCAAATAAGACCAGACAGCTGTGTTATGTAATGTAGACCGGCTCGGGTCCTCCGGACCTGCGTTGGCCCGTGGTTATGCCAGAGCCTCGTACAAGCTGCTGTCATTCAGCGCTCTGTATGCGCTCCATGATCATGATGTGTGGTTGTGTGGTTGTGTAGTTGTGTGGTTGTGTAGTTGTGTGGTTGTGTGGTTGTGTAGTTGTGTGGTTGTGTGGTTGTGTAGTTGTGTGGTTGTGTGGTTGCGTGGTTGTGTAGTTGTGTAGTGTACTTAGTACCTAGTGTTAGATTTATTTTTTGCACCATTCTAGCTATAGTGGAAGTGGTGGTCCTCACAAAGAACTCAAAGAACGGGGGCCTCATAACTACATAAAGACATGTATGTGTGTGTGTGTGTGTGTGTGTGTGTGTGTGTGTGTTGGCCCACTTCACTGGTGATGCCAGAGCCTCGTACAAGCTCCTGTCATTCAGCGCTCCATGATCATGATGTGTGGTTGTGTGGTTGTGTGGTTGTGTAGTTGTGTAGTTGTGTGGTTGTGTGGTTGTGTAGTTGTGTAGTTGTGTGGTTGTGTGGTTGTGTAGTTGTGTAGTTGTGATATTGTGATGTTGTGTAGTTGTGATATTGTGATGTTGTGTAGTTGTGTAGTTGTGTACTGGACCTGCTGGTGCAGTTGCAGTGGAACAGCGTCCTGGACTCCGGGTTGTGGAGGCCGTAGCGGGTCTGGTGGGGGGGGACGGTCCTGCTGCAGCGGTCCAGAGGTCTGTAGACGCTGCAGGAACGCTGCACCCAGTCTGGGGGGGGGGTGGTCGGAGGGGGGGGGCTGGAGGGGGGGGTTGCCGGTCAGAGGGGGGGGGCTGGTCAGAGGGGGCTGGTGGGGGGGGGTTGCCGGTCGGAGGGGGGCTGGTCAGGGGGGTTGCCGGTCGGAGGGGGGGGGCTGGTCAGGGGGGGTTGCCGGTCGGAGGGGGGCTGGTAAAGGGGGTTGCCGGTCAGGGGGGAGGTTGCCGGCCGGAGGGGGGCTGGTCAGGGGGGGCCGGTCAGAGGGGGGGGCTGGTCAGGGGGGGGTTGCCGGTCGGAGGGGGGGGGCTGGTCAGGGGGGGGTTGCCGGTCAGAGGGGGGTTGCCGGTCGGAGGGGGGGGTTGCCGGTTGGAGGGGGGCTGGTCAGGGGGGGGTTGCCGGTCAGAGGGGGGGGGCTGGTCAGTGGCGTGGGGACAGTGGAAGCAGCAGCCGTGATGGAGAAGGTGGCGTTGGCGACGGAGCCGTTGACGGCGCCGTCTGACTCGTACAGGGTGGGGGGGCGCACCTCGGCGTACAGAGCCAGCTTGGTCTCTTTACACCTGGGGAGACATTTAAAGGGACAGTCACACAATTTGACCATTTGACTCGGACAACTGTGAACTGGTGTTGCTCTGCTGGACCCGTTCCTCTCAGGGTGGGGGGGTTGACACTAATAATACCTGCCCCCCCCCCCCAGCACCAACAGGTCTGTGAGACTCACATCCCGAACCAGTTCCTCTGGGAACACTGCAGCCGGTGGGAGAAGTGGAAGCAGTGCATCTTGAGCAGGTTGAAGAAGGTGTAGCCGACCACGTCAGAGATGGAGTCGTTGGCTTCCCTCAGGCAGCGGTGGAACCTGCAACCACAACACACGTTAGAGACGTCAACACCAGGACCGCCGGGACCACCAAGACCACCAGGACCCCCCCTCCCCCCGGGCAGCAGCCCCACCTGTTGTCGCAGTCGCAGTGGGACATGGTGAAGATGTTGCTGTTGAAGACGCCGAACTGGGAGTGGAAGGACAGGATGGTGTGTTCACACTGGTCGTGTTCCCGGCAGCAGCTGTCGGTGTCGGAGAAAACTCCTGAAGCACACAAGTCCACACAGTGTCACAACAACAACAACAACAACAACAACACAACAGCCTGATCTAAACCTTTATCTGATCAGTTCTAGACTTGGTAGTTCTTCTTCATTTGATGTTTAAAGGGATAGTTCAACATTTATTCCCCCATCACCATAACCCCTATAGTCATAGCAGTAGGTTCATTACCTTTAATTGTCGGTGCAAGCTATTTTTAGAACGGCGGAGCAGAGCCGTGAGCTGCTCAGAGCTACGCTACGGAGGCTCATGGGATTTCTTGGTTTCCCTCATCAAACTCATCAAATACACAATCCAACAACTCCACAACGCTCTGGTGGACAAGTTGTGACCTGCACATTCACCACGCTATGAGATAATAACACAACGTTACCACACAGAGTTGTTTTAGAGGGAAATTCATGTAAAACCTCTGATGCACGTTGCCTTCAGGGACAGTTGTTCATCAACAGTCTCTGAATTTCCCTCTAAAACAACTCTGTGTGGTAACGTTGTGTTATTATCTCATAGCGTGGTGAATGTGCAGGTAACGAACCTACTGCTATGACTACAGGGACTATGGTGATGGGCCAGTTTGACTAAATGTTGAACTATCCCTTTAAACCTTGACGGTGAAAACACAAAAAGCTGTTTTGCAGCAGATTTAGTGTCTGATTTAAACTCAACTCACCCAGATCCGCGTAGGACGGAGCCTTGTTCCCGGAGCCGCACCACAGAGTCCCGGGGACGATGAACCCGCGCTTCACCCGAGTCCTGACCTCTGACCTCTCATCAGGACCGTGGCCGCCCCTCCCCCTCCCCCCCTCCTGTCCCGCTGCGGACAGAAAGACGCACCGGCCCTCGGCTCCCAGCACAGAGTCCAGGTCCAGGTCCAGGTCCAGGTCCTGATCCAGGTCCAGGTCCTGCTGCGCGCGCTCCAGGCACAGAGACAGGTAGCGGTCGACCAGCGCTGCGTCATCGCTCCACGTGCAGCCGAGCAGAGCGCGCGGCGGTCCGGACCAGGTGGCGTGGTAGAGGCGCGAGGACCAGAGGAAGCTGAGCTGAACCCCCCCGGAGGGAGACGGTCTGGTCCGGGGGCAGAGGACCCCCCGCTCCGGGAGGGGGGAGGGGGGCCATGATGAAGATGATGATGAAGATGAAGATGTTAATAAGATGACAAGAAGAAGAAGCAGAGCGGCGCGCGCCATGGTGGATGAAGAAGAAGCTTCACGTGCAGCTGATGACGGACTGACAGACCGACTGACTCCAGGTCGGTTTAAATGGAGGGGGGGGGGGGGTAACCTAAAATAACACACACCCTCCTCTCTCTCTGGCAGTGACCATGACTTTGATCCACACACACACACACACACACACACACACACACACACACACACACACACACACACACACACACACACACACACACACACACACACACACACACACACACACACACACACACGCAGTTTGTTTATCAGTGTGAAATGTGACGGTATTGATAAGCGACTGGCGCGCGACCAAAAGGCTTCAGAATGGAGGCTGATCAATTTATATTGATCACAAATGACACGAGACTTCTGTTTCCTTTGGTTTATTTTATTTTATTTTATTTTATTTTATTTTATTTTATTTTATTTTATTTTATTTTATTTTATTTTGTTTTGTTTTATTTCTGATAAAAACACCTGAAGGAGAAGAGAGAGAGAGAGAGAGAGAGAGAAACTGCAGCAGGAACCAGAGGAGATTATTGATTATTGATTACTAGTGTGTATGTAGGCTTCTCTATCAGGAAATGCTGAGGTGATGTTTTACAGCCTGCTCTGCTGCAGCTGGTAAGATAATAATAATAATAATAATAATAATAATAATAATAATAACAACATGACCTCATCGATGCCGCGCTGCTTTCCAAAGGTTCAGTCCCGTGAACCAGCAGTTTAGACCGTTTCTGACGGTTTTTAGAGCCACAGTGTTTTCTATATTATTATATTCTATATTACGGCCACCAACACGGACTGCGGCTCATTTGAAAGGTGAAACTTTCTACTTCAAATGAAACAAACCGTTTGTTTTTGCGCGTCTCCGTTCCTGAGGAAACTCCAGCTAATCATGCCTGGTTTTCTAGAAACGGAGATCCAGCATTTGTTCCTGACGTCGCTCTAACGACACTTTGTCTGTCTGGACCGAACTGGACTGAACTGGACCTAACTGGACCAAACTGGTCTGAACTGCACTGAACTGGACCGAACTGGACCGAACTGGACCGAACTGGACCGAACTGGACTGAACTGGACCGAAGACCCGACCTTCACTCACAGTTTGTCTGAAACTCCTCCAGAGAGTTTGTCTTTGTCTCCGAGGGACGGACTCGTCCTCAGGACTGAGTCTGATGTTTCTGTTTCTACACATGTGACGTCATAAACACAGAGACGTTAAATATGAATTAAATATAGAGAATCTATTCATCTTTAAAATGAAGAGGCTTTTTTTTGTCTTTTCATGCCTTTATTGGACGGGACGGTGGAGACGAGACAGGAAATGATCTGAAAACAAGTTGGTGTTCAGGCAACGAGTCTGATTTTAAGAGGAAAGAGTTTAGTTTTGACAGAATTGAGACATTTTGACAAGAAAGAAGAGAAATATTCTTGAAAGATGTGGAGTTTTTGCAGTGTGGTGTAAATATTATGGTATGGACACATCTGTCTGCAGACCGTCAGAGAGTCAACCAGGCCGTGAACTCTACCCCAGTTGGACAGAAGTGTTATCAGAGCAGGTCAAAGGTCGCAGCCTCCTGGCCTCGTGTCCGGAGCAGCTGATTGGCTCACAGCCTCCTGGCCTCGTGTCCGGAGCAGCTGATTGGCTCACAGCTCACCTGATCCAGACAAAGTTTCCTGCCATGTCACCAGGAATAAGAGACGGAAGAGGAAGTGCCACATGTCTTTATTGTGGTGTTGCTACACGGTGAGTTCACACATGCACGGAGACCAACAGTGACATCATGCATCAGACGCTCCGAGGGTTTTCTGATAGAACGGGATCTGTTTGTCATCATGACGTCATGCAGAAACATTTGTGGCTTTCAGCAGCAGAAACACACACGTGCACAAAGAAAAACATAAACCAGGTTCAGCAACAGAACCTGGACCCGGGTTCCTGCGGGACGAGGGTCAGAACCTGGACCCGGGTTCCTGCGGGACGAGGTTCAGAACCCGGACCCGGGTTCCTGCGGGACGAGGGTCAGAACCTGGACCCGGGTTCCTGCAGGACAAGGATCAGAACCTGGACCCGGGTTCCTGCAGGACGGGGGTCAGGACCTGGACCCGGGTCCCTGCAGGACGGGGGTCAGGACCTGGACCCGGGTCCCTGCAGGACGAGGGTCAGAACCTGGACCCGGGTCCCTGCAGGACGAGGGTCAGAACCTGGACCCGGGTTCCTGCAGGACGAGGGTCAGAACCTGGACCCGGGTTCCTGCAGGACGGGGGTCAGAACCTGGACCCGGGTCCCTGCAGGACGAGGGTCAGGGTGGAACGCTGCTGCTTGGAGGACGAGGTCACATGACCCGCTGATAACAGGACGGGATCCGCAACGACACGGATCAACACGGGAATTTCCCTCCACACGTCACCACAACAACACACTGCCTTTTATCTTCTCCATAAAACATAATGAGCACTGTTCCCCCTCCCTCCCCCGCACGCTGTGAAGAAGCTGCCTGATAAGATCCAACGTGGCGGAGACGTCCATGATGGACACCAGGGACATTTACACTGAGGGACACGTCTACAGGAAGCAAGACGATGATGTCACAAACATCCAGAGGAGGAGGAGGAAGAGGAGGAAGAGGAGGAGGAAGAGGAAGAGGAGGAGGAGGAAGAGGAGGAGGAAGAGGAGTCGTCGTCATCATAGTTGTCAGTTCCCGATCCGAACCCGGAACACAATCCTTTCCAGACGCTTCTCGACCGGACATCGTACGTCGTCACGCCGGTGGAGAATGAGCAGATTAATTCATGTCTCGTTGATTAGTTTGTGTGAATGAAAAGTGAAGCTCCAGGTGCTGCAGAGCAGCGCCGACACGGAGCAGAAATCACCTTCATATCAATAAATAATGGTGCATTTCCACCAGCACGGTACGGCTCGGCACGGCGCGGTACGGCGCGGTACGGTACGGTGCGGCACGCTACCTGCGTGTTTCTACCAGCCCTAGTTCCTGGTACCAGGTCCCATTTTAGTACCTCCTCGGCCCTGGTTCCAAGCGAGCCGAAGCGATACTACAACGTGACGTCATCCGACTGCCTTCCGCTGATTGGGCAGAGAGTCAGCGCGAGCACGACGTGAGACATGAGAATCAAACCTGGACATTTCAACAGCAGAGCAGCAGCAACAGCTGATCTGGATCAGACTGTTGTTCCTTCACCTGAGGAAACTGTTGCTGTGTTTAATCCACTGTCTGTTAACGAGGAGCAGAACAGGGAGTCTGGAGCTGACGAGGAGAGAACAGAGAGAGACGGACAATGCGGCTCCGCGATCACCGCCGTGCCGACCCCGCCCCCGGCCCCGTGCCGCCCCCGCCCCCGCTGAGGAGGAACTAGAGAACTCAGCTGGAATGGAAACACAACCAAACCGAGCCGTGCCGAGCCGAGCTGAGCTGAGCCGAGCCAGTGGAAAAGCGCCATAAATGTTTTAGAATTAACTGATCTACATTAATTTTAATTTAATCAGAAATAGAACAGAGGGAAATTCGTTGCGACGTTCCGGGTACGGATCGGGTACGGATCGGGTACGGATCGGGCACGGATCGGGTACGTTCCGGGTACGGATCGGGTACGGATCGGGTACGGATACGGATCGGGCACTGACGGTTTTAATCGTCAAACTGAGCAGAGCCGTCGTTGCCATGGAGCAGAACGTGCCAACACTGGATCTTCTGGTCTTTGTTCTTCAGACAGCCGTACCAGTGCTTCAGACACTCTCCTTTAGCCTGGATGCCCAGCTGGCAGCCTCCTGGGGGGGCAGGGGGGGGGGGGGGGGGGGCAGAGTCACGTCACTTCATACATACATAGACATTTTACCAACACATGAGCGTTGCCATGGCGAGGAGCCGACTCACCGATGAAGTCGTTGGCCTTGCCGCGGTCGTAGTCCCACACCGAGATGTCCAGCGTCTTCTTGGCCAGATCCGCGTGTTTGATGTCGTAACTGAATTCCTGAAAAACAGTCGATTAGCAAACCTGCGGCTGGAACCGGGACACGAGGAAACGACAAAGTCCAGAATGTGCAAATAAAAACCTGGCCGACCTCGTTGAACTCTGGATTCAGAGTCTTCTTTTTGATCTGGGTCTTGTTTTTGGCCTTTTTCCCCATGTCGGGCTTCAGGCAGCTGCAGAGAGACGCAGTGAGACGCTGTGAGAGACAGGCTGCATGCTAAGCTAAGATGTGCTATGCTAAGCTATGCTAAGCTATGCTATGCTAAGCTAAGCTATGCTAAGCTAGGCGTCTGCAGAGCGACTGACACTTTGACGAAGGGGTCTGAGTATCCGTTGGAGTCCATGGCGGCGAGGTGAGCACAGCGGACGACGCCCACCACCAGACGACCCTGCTGACTGTCGTAGGTCAGAGACACCAGGATACGACCTCGCTCCTCGGAGGCCTCGCCTTCCTTCGCCTGCACACACACACACACACACACACACACACACACACATATAGAGTGATGGTCCATCCTCTGCTGCTCCGCCTGCGTCTCTGAGGTTAATGGAGGATGAAACGTGTCTGCGTGTGTTTAATGCAGCAGGATTATCTGTAAAGATGTGAAGTGCATGTTGTGTTGCAGGTTTTCCCAGATGAAGCTCCAGGCTCGCAGTGCGTTACTGAACACACGCGTCTTCACGGTGTTGAATCGACTCAAACTGTTTCAATGCATCGTGTTTGAACGTCTGTGAAAACGTCTGAGAGGTTCTTACATCGTCCTCGTAGAGCGCCATCCCGCGGGACGAGCCTCCCACGGCCTTCTTCACCTGCACAGAGGGAACATCGTCATCATCGTCATGATCTTCATCATCGTCATCACCAACAGTTACTGTAATCAATCCAACATTCAACATCTGATGTTGTTCCTCTTAAATTTAAATAAAGATAAGTCACTTTTTTCAATCTTTTATCTAATTTCAACTCGTGTCTCGTTTGAAGTCGTCCCATCTCGACTTGTCTTGTCTCAACTTGTTTTATCTGTCCTGTGTTTATTTTTAATTTAATTTCTGTAGTGTAGGACATGAGGAGAAAAGACATCACACAGCTCCCCCCCCCCCCCCTACTACACTGGTGGCTAATTTTTGGTAAATTTAATTATGGCTCCCCCTGACCATCTTTTGACTATTTCAGCTTATTTTATGCCATTAATGCTGTATTTGAGATAATGCACCTTTAACATTAGGGATGCAACGATAACACTTGTTTTCAAACCGATATGATTCCGATACTTGGATCTGAGTACTTGCCGATACCGAGTACCGATGCCGATCTTCTCTGCTCGTTAAGCCTCTGATCTAAAAAAGAAACTACAACACAGATGCGAAGCCGCCGTCTGGTGGCGTCTTCATGCAGAGCAGGTGCACTGGCATCGGTTCTTGGTATTGGTGAACTTTAGTGAGTACGAGTACAAGTATATTACATCAGTATCGGAGCATCGCTAATGAACATGTTATTAACCTTATTGAAGCAGAGCGTGAACTGCACAGCGGGCGGCGATGCTAACCGCTTCACCAGGAGGTCATTGACCTCTTGGCAAGTGGGTTAGCACGTCTTTTATGGAGTTTAACTTAAGAACCGTCACGTCTCCTCACCGCCGCCTCCAGACGGCGCCCGCCGACGGCGCCCGCCGACCGCTGTCACGGTTGCACATATTCAACATGATGATCTCAGTATTTCAAGGAAGCAAAGCTCCATTATCTCATACGTATCTGGCCTCTCTGGGCTTCCATAGAACTGGCCCTTTGATGTGAATATTACATAACAATGTGACATCTTCAGCCTGTGATGTCATAGCGTCCTCTGTGATGTCACAGCGTTTACCGGGATCGCTCTCTCCAGACAAACACTGAAGTTCTTCCTCTGGTCGAAGGTCAGTTTCTTCAGAGCGACTCGCGTCTCTCCGATGAACTCGTTGTGTCCAAACTTGTCCTCGTCGCTCACCGACAGCCTGGAGACACGGAGACACGGAGACATGGAGACATCCCATCATTCCACCACAACTCCACCAACCACGGCAACCACACAGGAAGTGGGACACGGAGACATCCCATCATTCCACCACAACTCCACCAACCACAGCAACCACACAGGAAGTGGGACACGGAGACATCCCATCATTCCACCACAACTCCACCAACCACAGCAACCACACAGGAAGTCGTCTTTACCGGAGAGTTTTCCGTGACATCTCGTCGGCGGTGATGCCGTGGTAGGTCAACGTCTCGTTCCACGCGGGGTTCAGAGTGTTTTTCAGTGTCTTGGTGCGAAGCTTGTTGGACTGAGGGAGGACGGAGACACGAGAGACACGTCACACGACTGAGACAGAGACAGACTGGTTGGTGTCCATGACGACGCTGAGTTAGTACCTTACTGGCTCCAGGCAACAGGTGCAGCTTCACGTACGGGTCGGCCAGGCCGTTGGAGTCCATCGGCTTCAAACCCTGAGACACAGGAGACAGACAGAGACAAACGTCACCACAGACGGAGACAAATATCGTCTTCATTAAACATCAAACGCATTATATTAAACACATTCAAATCAAAGTCCCGTCCGTCTTCTTCTGTCTGAAGCCTGTGTGTGTGTCTGTGTGTGTGCGTGTGTGTGTGTGTGTGCGTGTGCGTGTGTGTGTGTTTGTGTGTGCGTGTGTTTGTGTGTCCGTGTCCGTGTCCGTGTGTGTGTGTGCGTGTGGACCTTGGCCTTGACGACGCAGCAGTGCAGTGTGTGGTTCTCCTGCTCGTAGAGGAGACTGAACTCCAGAGATCCCAGCGTCGCTGCAGAAGAAGTTGTTGTTTTAGTTTGTAAATAAAGATCAGCATTGATTATTGATTATTGATCGTATTCATTATTAAGAGTGAGACACCGGGTCGTACTGGCGTCGTCTGAGTCGTAGTCGACGTCCTCTTCCTGTGTTGGACCTGGAGCCGGTCTCGGGGGGGCGGGGGGGGCGGAGGGGGGGTGGACAGCTGGAGCAGCTCTGGCTGCAGGGACAGGTTGTGTCTTCTCCTCCACAGCTGGAGATGTTGTTGTCTCTGGGTGTTTGACCGCAGCATCTGGAGACAAGAGACAAGACATGAGAGACATGAGACAAGGGACTGTCTGAAACGTCTCGGTGGTTTTTCTTCCTCACTCCCTGAAGTTGATGCTGAACGTTGTGGACGGCGCCGCCGCCAGCTTCGCTCTTATTCCTAGAAGGAGGATTTGCTTCTTTACCTGAGCCGGAGGCGCCCGTCTGAGCGGCGCCCGTCTGAACGGCGCCCGGCTGAGCGGCGCCCGGCTGAGCGGCGGCCAGCTGAGCACTGGCCTGCGGAGGTTTGGACGCCAACGCGTGTCCCTCTGTCTTCATTACAGCTGCTGGACGCGCCTGACTCTCATTATCACTGTCAGCTGTTGTTGTTGCTGTCGGCTCCCATTGGTCTGATGGACAGGACGACTGCTGCTGCTGTTGTTGTTGTTGTTGTTGTTGTTGTTGTTGTTGTGGCTCTGATGAGACAAAGTAAAGAGACAGAGTTTAGCTACATCTGCTGTTCACACATTAAACCTGGACTCCATCAGTCTGTTCTTCTGATGAGATGAAGAAAAACAGAATCATACGAAGAAGAAACTCAACGATGAACAAAACCGTGTGCGTCGTAGGTTCATCAGGATATTTACATCATGTGTTCACACTAGAATAGAAAACTCTAACGTCCAGACACACAGTGAGTTCATGTTCCACTGGTTCAGTCATGTTTGCTGCATGTTTATCATCTAGAGAAACTCTGTATGTGATGGTTGTGTGTATTAATGACACACGTCAGACAGACACATCTGGACACATGTGGTGCCAGATCCTGTAAACCTTCATTTCATATATAAATACATTCAGATTAGAATTAAACCAGCACGAAGACTTTGATCTCTCAGTGGTCGTGAGTTGGGTTTATTTTCTTGTGCAGAGACGTCGGAGACATCGTTCTCTCCGTACTGAGACGACACCACGTGATCCGATGCAGTGTCTCCACTGATCAGAAAACAACATCAATAAAACTCATATGTGTGCGTTGTGTTCCTGGACCTCAGAAAGCCCCGTGACCCCGTGACCCCGTGACACCGGGACCATCAGGTTCCCAACAGGTTCCCAACAGGTTCCCATCAGGTTCCCATCAGGTTCCCATCAGGATGAATCCAACAGATCTTCATTTTTCTACCAGTTCCTGGTTCAGGTCCTGGTCCTGGTTTCTATTGTCCAATAGAAAACAACGTGTCAAGTAAAAAGTGTGAAATCTCCTCATGGTGAGGATCCAGTCGCGTCCCACCTGGACCGATCCTTTACTAACGACCTGCCAGACGTACGTCCACAGTTTAACGTTCGACTCTACGCTGATGACGCACTCCTTTTCATCTCTGCTCGTCTTACACTGGACGACGTTCAACACTGGCTCGATAACGGCTGGACGGCGAGGAATCAGACCCAGTCTCCACGTCAAGCATCGTGGAGTCACTGTCTGCAGGCGCTGCAGTTCTGTAACCACGGGAACGCTGCAGAACAGACCAATCAAGATCAAGCTATATAAGCTGTGTATAAGAGCTGATAGAAGATAAAGGAACTCTTGGTCTTCTACCAGGTCGGAGACAGCAGGTCCAACTCTGGACAAGATGACGTCTATAAGTCAAATATGGACGTTCCAGTTGGAGGACAACTGTTACCACGGTTACAAGTATTCTGGCTCCACACGTATGAACGATCTCCATTAAATATTACAATCGATCAAACCTAATGATCTCTGCTACCGTGTGTGGTGGTGCGGCCGTGTGGCCCAGTGGGTCCCGGCGCAGCAGCGTCCTCCGTGCTGGACTGACGAGGTCTGGACAGAGGGAGGGGGGCGGGGAGACTCTGCTGGTCCCGACCTCTGAAGAACCAGGCGCCGGAGCGTTTGTGAACCTGCAGGAAAACACAGGAAATCCACTGATTGATTGATTGATTGATTGATTGATTGATTGATTGATTGATTGATTGATTGATTGATCACAGTGTGATTCCCCCCCCCCACACCCCCTCTTCTTCCAGTTTCACACAGACTGAAACATTTGAACCAACGCCTCGGAGTCGAACACGGAGTCTGGAGAACGGCATGATGGGAAAACGTGGCGCGGCCCGTCCTCACCTCCAGGTGCTCGCTGCAGATCTTGCAGATCCAGCTGGAACTGGACCTGGAACTGGACCTGCTGCTGTTCAGGATCCCACACTTACTGCACATGTGCTGCAGAAACACACACACACACACACAGACCGGCTGTGATTATGGGATGTTCGGTGCTGCTGGGACTCAGACTCTGACTGCAGGTTTCACAGTTCACGGAGCTTTGACCTGCACTTCGTCGCCCATAGCAACAGGAAACAGACGGAGATGCAGAGCGTCAGAGCCGGTGGCTGCCCGTCGCCACGGCAACAACGTGACTATGTAGGACGTGTAGTAAACAAACAGCCGAGGTCACGTGACCACGAACGACAACAACGCCACTTTTAATGAAACTGTTGTTGTTGTTGTTGTGTGTTGTTGTGTGTTGTTGTGTGTTTGTACTCGTACCTTTTTGCAGTGCACACAGAGAACGGCGGCGGCGCCCTGAGGCCCGAACGCCGTCCCACACAGGAGACAGAGAGACTGTCCGTCTCCGCATGCCGTCCTCTTGATGTCGTCCAGGCGACGGGACAGACGCCTGAGACACACACACAAGTTCAGGGTTATAATGTTACAATAGTGTGTGTGTGTGTGTGTGTGTGTGTGTGTGTGTGTGTGTGTGTGTGTGTGTGTGTGTGTGTCTCACCCGACCCTCTCTCTCTCCAGAGTTTCCATCATGGCCGCCCGAGCCAGGACGCTGTTGATGATCTCCTTCTCCTCGTCCGTCAGCTCCTCCCCCGGGGGGGCGGGGGGCGCGGAGGGGGCGGGGGGGCCAGACCTGCTCATCGTCCACCCAGACCTGGAGACACAAAACACACACACACAGACACACACACAGATGTGTGCAGAGTTAAAGTGCAGCTCAGAGTCAACCTGAGGACAGGAAGTTACACAACAACAACAACAACACAACACAACAACAACACAACAGCAACACAACCACACACAGTTGGGTGGAGTTAACAACGTGCGTTGCTCATCGAGGCTTCACTGAAACTAATTCAAATAAATCAACAAAACTTCATTTAATTTATTAAATTAATTTCAAACTTTGACTCTAATGTTTTTGTCGTTTTAGTTTTTATTTAAACGCACTCGTCTGTGTAAAATACAATAAACAAATAAACAACCCTGAAGAACTAGATGGAGTTTTATTTGAACTGATGTTGTTTTACAATAATCTTCACAATCAAAATGATTTTAAAAAGCAAGTTGTGCCTGAAATACAGAGAACCAACATTCAGATCCTCCTCAGGCCTAAAAGGGGCGGAGCTTCAGCATCAAAACTAAGAGTCATGTTGAGTTTCATTTTAATCTTCTTTCCTCTGTCAAACAGTTTGTTAAAGAGTGAAGAGGAGGAGGAGGAGGAGGAGGAGGAGGGGGAGGAGGAGCCGCTCGAGGACAGAGATGTTATTAATTCAGCTGCAGACGTTTGTGTTTGTTTCTATTTTTAAGGAGCTTCAAGTGAGTCAAGATTAGATCAAGGTGGTTGTTGTTGCTGCAGGCTTCACGTGCACGCCGAGCAGCTGCTGTTGAATCCAACTGATTGCACGTAGAGGAGAGACAGGCGTGCACGTGTTGTTGTTATAGTGTAGTGTGCAAAAACCACGACAGAGTCAGAGAGAAGAGACACCCTAAAAAAAGAGACACGCCCTCTTTAGGAGACCAACAGAACGTGACTCCGCCCCCTTTAGGAGACCAGCAGAACGTGACTCCGCCCCCTTTAGGAGACCAGCAGACCGTGACTCCGCCCTCTTTAGGAGACCAACAGAACGTGACTCCGCCCCCTTTAGGAGACCAGCAGACCGTGACTCCGCCCCCTTTAGGAGACCAACAGAACGTGACTCCGCCCCCTTTAGGAGACAAGCAAACCATGACTCCGCCCCCTTTAGGAGACCAGCAGACCGTGACTCCGCCTCCTTTAGGAGACCAGCAGACCGTGACTCCGCCCCCTTTAGGAGACCAGCAGACCGTGACTCCGCCCCCTTTAGGAGACAAGCAAACCATGACTCCGCCCCCTTTAGGAGACCAGCAGACCGTGACTCCGCCCCCTTTAGGAGACAAGGAGACCGTGACTCCGCCCCCTTTAGGAGACCAGCAGACCGTGACTCCGCCCCCTTTAGGAGACCAGCAGACCGTGACTCCGCCCCCTTTAGGAGACCAGCAGACCGTGACTCCGCCCCCTTTAGGAGACCAGCAGACCGTGACTCCGCCCCCTTTAGGAGACCAGCAGACCGTGACTCCGCCCTCTTTAGGAGACCAGCAGACTGTGACTCCGCCCCCCACAAGAACATGTGACCTCCAGCTGAGGTTGTGGCGTGGAGCTGTGACATCATTGATTCGTTGATTGGTGGTGATTGGTTGTCTAGACAAACACACGAGGTCTTCTTGAGTGTTATTTGCTCCGTTCGGCCGCTGCTGCTCTGAGAGGAGCTGCAGGACGTGACCAGCTGTGAGTCGTCTCAGCTCTACGACGCCTCGCACCGTGACACCGTGGCGTACGGAGAGAGAGAAGTGTTGATATTAAATCATATTTAAAGTCTCATGAACGCTTCAAGTGACCGGGCTCTGTGCTCTTCATCATCATCATCTTCATCCCTGCTTGCTCTGTAAATGTCGCGTCCTCAACGCGTAAATGTCAGAGGTTGGTGCTGTCACTGCAGACGTCATGGCAACCGGACACACTGATGTCAGTGTGTGTGTGTGTGTGTGTGTGTGTGTGTAGCCTAAAAACATTCACAGTGAGAGGAGGGAGGTGGTAGAACAGTGGGGTGGTACGCGGGCTCCTCCAGGTGGGACATTTCAGAAGCACCAAAAATTGGACAAGTGGGACCAAAAATGCATTTGCAGGATGTTGTGTTGATACCATAGAATATAAATAGGCAAAAACCTGGAAAATCATTATCAGCTGTGCAGGCACCGCTCCGACCACACGTGTATCTGGTCTGTCTCTACTGGAGCAGCCCGTTTATAAAATGAAAAACGCTTAAAATAACCTGCTTGTATACCGCATATGTGTGTCTGTGATGTTAAATTTTAGTGCTTCTCAGAACATTTTCAACCAGTGAGTCACACACACGAATAAAAACAAACGTGTGTGTGAGCAAAAACACACCCAGTCATGATGCATCCAATATCATAACATTAGAGTTATGTGCTCCTGAACTCCCTCCCTGACATTGCATGTAGAAGTCACAAAAAATGTTTCATGGATTTCCGGGGGGCTTGGTGTAAAAAGTTTGAGAACCACTGGTGTAGAAGTCACATGTTTCCGTTTCATGGATTTGGGGGCGTGGCCTCTTTGCCCATATTTGGATTAGCTGGGATTTAGGGGGCGGAGTCAGACTCTGCCAAGATGGCGTCAGTTCAGCAGGTCAAGTCTGTTAAATACTCATGTAGAGTACAAATACTTCGTGTCTGTACTTGAGTTAAATACTCACGTAAAGTACAAATACTGTACTGGAAATGATGAAATGATGGAATGTGACGATTAAATGTCAAAACTTACGTCACATCGCTGCTGCACAACGTCTTATAGACACACAAACACACACACACACACACCAGGAGGTATTGATTATTGATCTGCTCTCATCTCATCCTCAATGTCATCGCCTGAGGACGGCGACCGTTCACATGGCGACCGTTCACATGACAGCTTCCTCCTCTTCCTCTTCTTCCTCCTCTCCCCCCCCCCCCCACCTACACCAAGGACACGTGTCACCACATGAATCCTGGTGTGATTTACAGCTTTAGAGTCGACTGACGAGCAAAACGACCTCCATGAGCATGGCTGTGCGTGTGTGTGTGTGTGTGTGTGTGTGTGTGTGTGTGTGTGTGTGTGTGTCCATTGAGATGATAGGCGGTAACTGCCGAGGTGAAGCTGGTGTTAACGGTCTCCGTGGTGATGGAGAGGTCGTTACCCTTCACTCCGTCTCCTGGTTCGGGTCTGAACCCGGATCTTTTTAAGACAACCTATAATTTTCAGTCTAAAAGCAGCTCAGAAAATATTATGGTCTGTTTGTTTCCGTGGGTTCAGCAGAACAAAGGGAACCAGTGACAAACAGTGTTGGTGTCGTGTGGAGAACATGTTTGACCTCAGGCTGCTGAGCTGAGTATCTGGGTCACGCAGGGCAGAGATCTGCACACACAGGCAGAAACCAGTGTCATGGGGGTTTAGTGTGTTCACCTGACACACACACACACACACACACACACACACACAGTCTCTAGCTGATCAAACCTCGGTGGAGTTGTGCAGCTGCTGCACTGAGACGACTCCCCGGTGTAAAAAACGATGACGCCTCAGCTGCAGAACTCAGAAACTGAACAGTTCAAACGTCAGCGTCAGTAAAACGCCGACATGGAACGAACTCGGCTCAGTGGAGCTGGACGGGAAAGGGTTAACTCCATTGGCTGGAGAGATGATGAGGTCACATGATGAGGTCACATGGACCCCACCTCAGCTCAGACAGAGTTTTATGACCTGATAAAACCACTTGTATGACCTACAGACATGCCAGAGATGCATAGACATGTATGTTATTAGGCTCTTTAATGTGTAGTTATGTTATTAGGCTCTTTAATGTGTAGTTATGTTATTAGGCTCTTTAATGTGTAGTTACGTTATTAGGCTCTTTAATGTGTAGTTATGTTATTAGGCTCTTTAATGTGTAGTTACGTTATTAGGCTCTTTAATGTATAGTTACGTTATTAGGCTCTATAATGTGTAGTTACGTTATTAGGCTCTATAATGTGTAGTTACGTTATTAGGCTCTTTAATGTATAGTTACGTTATTAGGCTCTTTAATGTATAGTTACGTTATTAGGCTCTTTAATGTATAGTTACGTTATTAGGCTCTATAATGTGTAGTTACGTTATTAGGCTCTTTAATGTATAGTTACGTTATTAGGCTCTTTAATGTATAGTTACGTTATTAGGCTCTATAATGTGTAGTTATGTTATTAGGCTCTTTAATGTATAGTTACGTTATTAGGCTCTTTAATGTATAGTTATGTTATTAGGTTCTTTAATGTATAGTTATGTTATTAGGCTCTTTAATGTATAGTTATGTTATTAGGCTCTTTAATGTATAGTTACGTTATTAGGCTCTTTAATGTATAGTTATGTTATTAGGCTCTTTAATGTATAGTTACGTTATTAGGTTCTTTAATGTATAGTTATGTTATTAGGCTCTTTAATGTATAGTTATGTTATTAGGCTCTTTAATGTATAGTTACGTTATTAGGCTCTATAATGTGTAGTTACGTTATTAGGCTCTTTAATGTGTAGTTATGTTATTAGGCTCTTTAATGTATAGTTACGTTATTAGGCTCTTTAATGTGTAGTTACGTTATTAGGCTCTTTAATGTGTAGTTACGTTATTAGGCTCTTTAATGTATAGTTATGTTATTAGGTTCTTTAATGTATAGTTATGTTATTAGGCTCTTTAATGTATAGTTATGTTATTAGGCTCTTTAATGTATAGTTATGTTATTAGGCTCTTTAATGTATAGTTATGTTATTAGGCTCTTTAATGTGTAGTTACGTTATTAGGCTCTTTAATGTATAGTTATGTTATTAGGTTCTTTAATGTATAGTTACGTTATTAGGCTCTTTAATGTATAGTTATGTTATTAGGTTCTTTAATGTATAGTTATGTTATTAGGCTCTTACCCTGGACTTTGTTTATATTGTCCACATGTAGAAGTGATGCTAATTCAAGCTAACAGCTAACACACTGTGGGAAACCAGTGGCGTCAGGCGCTAACAAACCAAACACAGCAGCTAACATTGGAAAGTTAACGGGTGACAAAAATAAACTGCTCAGGTTTATCATATTCATTATATTCCTCGTCTGTATTAGGCTCTATAATGTGTAGTTCACCGCTCCAGTGTTAGTGATTAGGCCTTTTGGAGACTGGCAGTTACGTTATTAGGCTCTATAATTTAGGGGAAGGCTCTTTAATGTATAGTTACGTTATTAGGCTCTTTAACAGACAATGACTCCGTTATTAGGCTCTATAATGACTACGTTATTAGGCTCTTTAATGTATAGTTACGTTATTAGGCTCTATAATGTGTAGTTATGTTATTAGGCCCTTTTGGAGACTGGCAGATAATGAGTTATGTTATTAGGCTCTTTAATGGGGAACAACAGTTATTTTATTGACTCTGGACTTTGTTTATAATGTCCCCCTTTAGAAGGGAACAACAGCTAACACAATGACCCTAACAAACCAAACACAGCCCATTTTAGGGGAATAAACTGCTCAGGTTTATCATACAGTGACTCACCGCTCCAGTGTTAGTGACCCCGCCCCCTTTTGGAGACTGGCAGACCGTGACCCCGCCCCCTTTAGGGGAACAACAGACAATGACTCCGCCCCCTTTTGGAGACTGGCAGACAATGACTCCGCCTCCTATAGGGGAACAACAGACAGTGACTCCGCCCCCTTTAGGGGAACAACAGACAGTGACCCCGCCCCCTTTAGGGGAACAACAGACAGTGACCCCGCCCCCTTTAGGGGAACAACAGACAGTGACTCCGCCCCCTTTAGGGGAACAACAGACAGTGACTCCGCCCCCTTTAGGGGAACAACAGACAGTGACCACTCCCCCTTTAGGGGAACAACAGACCGTGACCCCGCCCCCTTTAGGAGACCAGCAGATGACCTGGATGAATGAGAATATTGACTTGTCATAGTAGTGGATCTTGAAGCTTTAATCTCAAGACATTATTTTAACTTTAGAGCAGCTGTTTGTTAGAGAAACATCTGTCCACCGCTGCATGTTGGACTGTTTCTGCTGCATGTTGGACTGTTTCTGCTGCATGTTGGACTGTTTCTGCTGCATGTTGGACTGTTTCTGCTGCATGTTGGACTGTTTCTGTTGCATGTTGGACTGTTTCTGCTGCATGTTGGACTGTTTCTGCTGCATGTCGGACTGTTTCTACTGCATGTTGGACTGTTTCTACTACATGTTAGACTGTTTCTGCTGCATGTTGGACTGTTTCTACTGCATGTTGGACTGTTTCTGCTGCATGTTGGACTGTTTCTGCTGCTGCATGTTGGACTGTTTCTGCTGCATGTTGGACTGTTTCTGCTGCATGTTGGACTGTTTCTGCTGCATGTTGGACTGTTTCTGCTGCATCTTGGACTGTTTCTGCTGCATGTTGGACTGTTTCTGCTGCATGTTGGACTGTTTCTGCTGCATGTTGGACTGTTTCTGCTGCATGTTGGACTGTTTCTGCTGCATGTTGGACTGTTTCTACTGCATGTTGGACTGTTTCTGCTGCATGTTGGACTGTTTCTGCTGCATGTTGGACTGTTTCTACTGCATGTTGGACTGTTTCTGCTGCATGTTGGACTGTTTCTGCTGCATGTTGGACTGTTTCTGCTGCATGTTGGACTGTTTCTGCTGCATGTTGGACTGTTTCTGCTGCATGTTGGACTGTTTCTGCTGCATGTTGGACTGTTTCTGCTGCATGTTGGACTGTTTCTGCTACATGTTGGACTGTTTGCTGCTGCATGTTGGACTGTTTCTGCTGCATGTTGGACTGTTTGCTGCTGCATGTTGGACTGTTTGCTGCTGCAGGATTAAACAGATAATGGTTAATGAACCTCATCCTGACGCCACCACTCAGCTGTTTCACCACTAAAAGCAGCTTCAATTCAAGACAATTAAGTCTTTAATGCAAGCACAGTAGAAAGCAGGGGAGGAGGAGGAGGAGAGAAGAAGAGGAGGAGGATGAAGAGGAGGATGAAGAGGAGGATGGTTTCCCCTGAGTTCAGCAGCGTCTGTTGAGTCGACGTGAACCGTTTCAGTCAATCCCATCAGCAGCACTTTACACACACACACACACACACACACACACACACACACACACACACACACACACACACACACACACACACACACACACACACACACACACACACAGAGCAGTCGATGCAGCTGATGGGGGTGAATGGGGGGTGAATGGGGGGTCAGGGAGGAGATCACAGGAGCCTGGGAAAGACGATGGAGCTCGATAAACTGGACGATGGAGAGAATAAAACATAGAAGGGGTTAACACACACACACAACCACCCACACACACACACACACACACACACACACACACACACTGACAGTGTGTATGATAATTATTACTAATTATAGTTTATTATTGTTGTATTATTATCATCATCGTCACTACATCTTGTTTTTCCCGCCGCAGCAGCAGCTGATTCTAGTCGTACTTCACATGAACACGTTACACGGAGCTCAGGTCGTGTGTGTTTGTGTGTGTGTGTGTGTGTGTGTGTGTGTGGGCACAGATGGACGTCAAGGCTGCGGCTCAACCCCCCCCCCCCCTATAAGTGCTGGATGCTCCGGCTCATTCATTAACATACATTAGAGTTAACGAGGCCGAGGAGAAGGAGCTGCAGGACAGAAACACATCTGCATGAGTATCATAAATAGAAATATATATAGTACATACATATATAAATATATCCATTTACATAATACTCAGTGATGTAAGCTGAGAGCACGACAGGATGTGAAACCTGATCTATCACTGAACTGATCAGGAATTACCAATAATCAATAAGAGCTGCAGAGAAACTTTAACGACGTTAAAGATCAGCTGATTGATAGAAATACATTAACTATATGTACTATATAATACTAATATATACTACACTATATAATACTAATATGTACTATACTATATAATACTAATATACAGTATACTATACTATACAATACTAATATATACTATACTATATAATACTAATATATACTACACTATATAATACTAATATATACTACACTATATAATACTAATATATACTATATAATACTATAGTTGAACTGATGAGTCAAGATTTATTTATCAATACCACACCAACGTTTTAGAAAAGAAATAACAACAAAACTGTAAAATATAAAGTATTTGAATGTTTTTTGATAGTTGTTCTTTCTAATTTATAAATAAAAACATGTGAAAGTAGAAACGCGTCTTTAAAGAATCAATAGATTATCAGTTATTGATCAGTGATCGGATTCTGTGAATGAACCTGCGATGAAAAGTTAAAGGTACAAACCAAAACATTTTCTGTCCTGATGAGAAATAAAAACAGTTGTTGTCTGACCTGAGGTGGAACCGCCGTAACCCTGACGACCAGCTGCTCTCCTCCGTCTCCGTCTCCGTCACGGTGAGATCTGCTCCGGCTGCGACGGAGCTCCCAGCATCGTCCTCTCTCTGGTTCCTCCTCCACGCTCCGTAGTAAAACCCTCCCTCCTCCTCCTCCCACCCCCCCTACTGCCCCTACTGCCCCTCCCCCCTCTACTCTCTCTCTCTAAACCCTTCAGTGAGTGCTGCTGGAAATAAACATACGGAAATATACAAAACATAACATTATATAAATACAAATACAGTGTATATACATATATATATGATACTGATATATTTCTGTTTAAAACAGTTCCGTCTGCATTTAGAGAGTCTATACGTTCTAGAGGAGGAGAAGAGCTCATAGTTTTCTAGAAGGATGTGGGGGGGGGGTCTGTCAGTCTGGAGGGGGGTCTGTCAGTCTGGAGGGGGGTCTGTCAGTCTGGAGGGGGGTCTGTCAGTCTGGAGGGGGGTCTGTCAGTCTAGAGGGGGGGTCTGTCAGTCTGGAGGGGGGTCAGTCAGTCTGGAGGGGGGTCTGTCAGTCTGGAGGGGGGTCTGTCAGTCTAGAGGGGGGGGTCTGTCAGTCTGGAGGGGGGTCTGTCGGTCTGGAGGGGGGGTCTGTCAGTCTAGAGGGGGGGGTCTGTCAGTCTAGAGGGGGGGTCTGTCAGTCTGGAGGGGGGTCTGTCAGTCTGGAGGGGGGTCTGTCAGTCTGGAGGGGGGTCAGTCAGTCTGGAGGGGGTCTGTCAGTCTGGATGGGGGGTCTGTCAGTCTAGAGGGGGGGTCTGTCAGTCTGGAGGGGGGGTCTGTCGGTCTGGAGGGGGGTCTGTCGGTCTGGAGGGGGGGTCTGTCGGTCTGGAGGGGGGTCTGTCGGTCTGGAGGGGGGTCTGTCGGTCTGGAGGGGGGTCTGTCAGTCTGGAGGGGGGGTCTGTCGGTCTGGAGGGGGGTCTGTCAGTCTGGAGGGGGGGTCTGTCAGTCTGGAGGGGGGGGTCTGTCAGTCTGGAGGGGGGGTCTGTCAGTCTGGAGGGGGGTCTGTCGGTCTGGAGGGGGGTCTGTCGGTCTGGAGGGGGGTCTGTCAGTCTGGAGGGGGGGTCTGTCAGTCTGGATGGGGGGGTCTGTCAGTCTGGATGGGGGGGTCTGTCAGTCTGGAGGGGGGTCTGTCAGTCTAGAGGGGGGGGTCTGTCAGTCTGGAGGGGGGTCTGTCAGTCTGGAGGGGGGTCTGTCAGTCTGGAGGGGGGGTCTGTCAGTCTAGAGGGGGGTCTGTCAGTCTGGACCAGCTTGGGGTCTGTGAAGTCTATTAGGGGGGTCTGTCAGTCAGCGGAGCCGGGGGGAGTCAGGGTCTGGAGGGGGTCTGTCAGTCTGGAGGGGGTCTGTCAGTCTGGTGTGGGGGTCTGTCAGTCTGGAGCGGGGGTCAGATTTTAAACTCATCTGGACCGGGGGTCTGTCAGTCTGGCTCTTTCTGTTTCAGTCAGTCTTAAGGGGGTCTGTCAGTCTGGAGGGGGGTCTGTCAGTCAGTATTTACACTTTGTTTTATTGGGTCTGTCAGTCTGGAGGGGTCACTTCAGTCTGTTTGACAGATTAAAGGGTCTGTCAGTCTGGAGGGGGGTCTGTCAGTCTGGAGGGGGGGGGTCTGTCAGTCTGGAGGGGGGTCTGTCAGTCAGGACCAGGACCAGCTTGGCTCTAGACTGTGAACTTAATGTTATATATTCTATACATTTAAAGGAACATTTCAACATCAGCCTGGAGCCTGGAGCCTGGAGTCTGAGCCTGGAGCCTGGAGCCGTTGGAGCCTGGAGCCTGCAGCCTGGAGGTTGGGAACCAGAGTGCAGCCTGCAGCCTGGAGCCTGCAGCCTGGAGCGTGGAGTGTGCGCAGCCCGGAGCCTGGAGCCTGGAGTGCAGCCTGGAGCCTGGAGTGCAGCCTGGAGCCTGGAGCCTGAGCCTGCAGCCTGGAGCCTGGAGCTGCAGCCTGCAGCCTGGAGCCTGCAGCCTGCAGCGGAGCCTGCGTGGCGTGCCTGCAGTGCAGCCTGCAGCCTGGAGCCTGGAGCCTGGAGCCTGGAGCCTGGAGTGAGCCTCAGCCTGGATTGGAAACTCATCCGGTCACCGGAGCCTGGAGTTTCTTCTGCAGCCCGGAGCCTGGAGCCTGGAACCCGGAGCCTCAGCCTGGAGCCTCTTCTGGAGCCTGGAGCCTGGAATTAATTGGAGCCTGGAGCCTGGAGCCTGCAGCGTTCAGGGTACACAGAGTATTACAGTATTACAGTATTTACACTTTGTTTTATTGGAGCTTTTCTTTCTCCTCAGTCTCAGCTCTCACTTCATCTCCTGTTTGACAGATTAAAGCTTCTGGTTCGTCTGGATCAGGGCTCCAGCCTGCAGCCTGGAGCCTGGAGCCTGGAGCCTGGAGCCTGGAGCCTGCAGCCTGGAGCCTGGAGCCTGGAGCCTGGAGCCTGGAGCCTGCAGCCCGGAGCCTGGAGCCTGGAGCCCGCAGCCTGCAGCCTGGAGCCTGGAGCCTGGAGCCCGCAGCCTGGAGCCTGGAGCCTGGAGCCTGGAACCTGCAGCCCGGAGCCTGGAGCTGCAGCCTGGAGCCTGGAGCTGCAGCCTGGAGCCCGCAGCCTGGAGCCTGGAGCTGCAGCCTGGAGCCTGGAGCTGCAGCCTGGAGCCCGCAGCCTGGAGCCTGGAGCCTGGAGCCTGGAGCCTGGAGCCTGGAGCCTGCAGCCTGGAGCCTGGAGCCTGGAGCCTGGAGCCTGGAGCCTGGAGCCTGGAGCCTGGAGCCTGGAGCCTGGAGCCTGGAGCCTGGAGCCTGGAGCCTGGAGCCCGCAGCCTGGAGCCTGCAGCCTGGAGCCTGGAACGGTGTCGACAACATTGTGCTGTAAAGTGCTCCATTTGGGAACGTTGTGCTGTAAAGTGTTCCGTATGGGAACGTTGTGCTGTAAAGTGTTCCGTATGGGAACGTTGTGCTGTAAAGCGCTTCGTATGGGAACGTTGTGCTGTAAAGCGCTTCGTATGGGAACGTTGTGCTGTAAAGCGCTTCGTATGGGAACGTTGTGCTGTAAAGCGCTCCGTATGGGAACGTTGTGCTGTAAAGCGTTCCGTATGGGAACGTTGTGCTGTAAAGCGCTCCATTTGGGAACGTTGTGCTGTAAAGCGTTCTGTATGGGAACGTTGTGCTGTAAAGCGTTCCGTATGGGAACGTTGTGCTGTAAAGCGCTCCATTTGGGAACGTTGTGCTGTAAAGTGCTCCTTATGGGAACGTTGTGCTGTAAAGCGCTCCATTTGGGAACGTTGTGCTGTAAAGCGTTCCGTATGGGAACGTTGTGCTGTAAAGTGCTCCTTATGGGAACGTTGTGCTGTAAAGCGCTCCTTATGGGAGCGTTGTGCTGTAAAGCGTTCCGTATGGGAACGTTGTGCTGTAAAGCGTTCCGTATGGGAACGTTGTGCTGTAAAGCGCTCCTTATGGGAACGTTGTGCTGTAAAGCGCTTCATATGGGAACGTTGTGCTGTAAAGCGCTCCTTATGGGAACGTTTTCCCAGATCTATTCCTGGTGCTTTATTCCCTGGAGCCAAACAGCTGCTCTTATTACCAACAATAGAAACACAATAGAGTCCAGTTCTACTGCAGTTACGTAACTCTGTTATTCATCTTCACCTGCAGCAGCAGTGATGTCATTGTCGCATCGTCATGACATCACAGGAAGGAGGAGGAGGGGGAGGAGCCTCAGTGTCTCTTTAAAGGTTCAGTTCACATTAATGACCTCTTGGCCTGTTGTCGCCTCTCGTGGCTCCTTCACTGCAGCGTCTCATCATCATCATCACCCACCTCCCTCTACCCCCCCCCCCCTCTACCCCCCCCCCACACACACACCCCCAGCCTGCTGCTGTGTAACTACGCTTCATTTGACAGTTAACTGGCCGAACGTTTCGCAGGCCGGTGGATTTACATGAAATTGAACGTGAAGTCAAGTCTGAAAAAAACAGAAAAGTAAAAACAGATGGAGGTTCAAGATGTGAAGGAGGAAGAAGAGGAGGAGGAAGAAGAGGGGGAGGAGGAAGAGGAGGAAGAAGGAAGAAGGAAGAAGAGCAGGAGGAGGAGGAGAGTCTGACTCCCTCTGGTGGTGAGCAGAGGAACTGCAGGCGGCGCCACCACAGGAAGTCAGATTTCGTTTTTCAACATTGAAAAAGTTTTTTTTTGACCAAAAATCTAATTTCAGATTTTCCAAATTGGGATATTTTTCAACATTGCCTCCAGGCCAAAAAAAAGTTTTTTTTGGAGACCAACCTGGAAAAAACTGTGGAGAAGAAACTGATCAAAGAAAGAAAAGTGAGTCGTTGTTGTGGATGTTTGGTTCCTCAGGTTTCTGTTGTCGTTCTTCTCAGTCTGTCGTTCTTCTCCGTCTGTCGTTCTTCTCCGTCTGTCGTTCTTCTCTGTCTGTCGTTCTCCTCAGTCTGTCGTTCTTCTCCATCTGTCGTTCTTCTCTGTCTGTCGTTCTCCTCAGTCTGTCGTTCTTCTTCTCAGTCTGTCGTTCTCCTCAGTCTGTCGTTCTTCTCCTCAGTCTGTCGTTCTTCTTCTCAGTCTGTCGTTCTTCTCCTCAGTCTGTCGTTCTCCTCCTTCTGCCTAACATCATTATCCTCTCTGAGCTCTGGGCTCCTGTCAGCTTCGTTGTTCCTCCTCCTTCCAGCCAAACAGGATTAGTTTAAACTGATCCTGGTCCCATTCGGCTCCTAAAGGTTCCACATGAAGCTTTAATGACGTTACAACAAAAAGCTGTTTAATCAAATCACAGAGAAAAGTTCTTCTTCTCAGTCTGTTGTCGTTCTTCTCTGTCTGTCGTTCTTCTCTGTCTGTCGTTCTTCTCCTCTGTCTGTCGTTCTCCTCAGTCTGTCGTTCTCCTCCTCCTGCCTAACATCATTATCCTCCCTGAGCTCCTGTCAGGAGGAGCAGGGTTAATTCTCAGGTGGACACACAACCGCTAGAAGCTTCTTCTGTTCTTCTGACTCACAACACGAACACTTCACATGTTGTTTTCTAAGAGAACGTCGTCTGAAATTATTATTAAACAGAATTGATGCATCAAAATGTAGAGAAATCATCAATGATTCAGTTTGAGCTTTGAAGGAACAGGAGACGTTTGTTATGTTTCATCACCAGTTCAACCGCCTCCATCTTTTCCTCCAGTGACATCAAAGCTTTGACCTCTTGTTGCCACTTGTGTGTCTGACTTCACCTCTTTCACCCATCGCTCCCTCTTCGACTTCAACCCGTCACGTTCACGTTACACGTGTCGGAGTCTGAAGTTGAAGCGAAGTCGTTGCTTCTTCAGCTGCGTCTCTGAAACGTCTTTAGCTTTTCTCCAACGACTCACAACCTTCTCCACCAATCAGAACCTGGTTCTAGAGCCACTTCCTCCAAAGAACCAGTTGCTTTTCCACAACGAGGAGACGAGTCAGAGACGAGTCATGACAGCGGCGTGAAACGTCGCGGCGTCGCTCTGAAACACAATAATAAAGATGATCAAAGTGCCGCTCTCGTCTTTACAAACCTACGTCACAATCCAGACGCAGGAAACACAAATATTTCTCTTTTTAGTCGATGCAACTGACTCGCTCGTTGCTGTGATAAAAATGGCGGCCCGTTGTTTTCGCTGTTCCCGCCGCAGCCTCTGGCGTCACCGGTGCGTCATCGGTTCTTTGCTCTGATCAGCTCACAGTCGTGTTTGTTTGGAAGCAGTTTCCTGGGAGGCACCACACAGAGACGGCGTGGTAATGAGGCATGAGCTAGCCGTTTATTGTTATTGAGGAAGTTAACATGGTTAACTGCATTGAAAGTCATACAATAAACCTCTGAAGCGTTGAGAGGTCGCTCCCTGTGTCAGAGAGAAAGCTGTAGGAATATACATACAGTATATCTTATTGGCAAGTAGATATGTTGGTTTTTTTTAGTAAGTACATTCTCCTCTACCTGGTACTCATGTACAATATACATGTTAAAAAATATAGTTTGTTTGCATTGCGATCACCGTGTTTCCTTTTTTTGTTCAGGATGTTCAAGATGAAAGAATTCACATTAAAGTGTTACAGGTTCTTGAATGGCGGAGGAAACTAAAGAGCACTGTTTGTCTTTTTAATACCTATCACATACACATAGGCATCTGCATAGAAGGCACGGCTATGCATCTACATCGCTTACATGATAAATGGAAAAGCAGTTTCATCATCTGCCAGAAAAAACAACAAAAAAACAAAAACAAGCAAGCATTCAAGATCTGATGGCCGATAGGAAGCCACACACACACATCCCATAATCAATCAATCAATCAATCAATCAATCAATCAATCAATCAATCAATCAATCAATCAATCAATCAATCAATCAATCAATCAATCAATCAATCAATCAATCAATCACCACAGGACACAAAACAGCACAACCACTGAACATGAGACGTACGAACTCATAAAACCACACGACAGAAGATCTGGGAACTCAGTCAGTGGATGGCGTTCATCTGGAGGGGGCGGAGCTTCAGGAAACACACCGTTGCCCCCGACGACCCCCACACCCACCACCGAAAAACACTGATTTCATGATTTTTAAAACGTTACACAACGAACCGGTTGGATCCGGATCAGTGGCGGCTGAGAACAAACAGAAGATTCTTCTTCTTCCTGTCGGTTCAGAGGCGCCGAGTCGACGCCGAGTCGGCGCCGAGTCGACGCCGAGTCGGCGCCGAGTCGACGCCGAGTCGGCGCCGGTAAAGTAGCTTCAATCACGAGACGCAGTTTCTCAAGGCGAGTGACGGTAAAAAGCAAAAATGTGCAGAAGCTCGGAAAAGGCTCGACAAATGAAAATACTTAGGCCACGTGTTGGAAATGAGCTAGCTAGCGAGTTAGCGAGTTAGCGAGCGAGTGAGTAGAAAATATTTAAACTTTCCTAAATACTGCAGCTGATTGAGAAGATTCAGGTTTAAAGAAGAGTCGACATCTCGGGGACGAACGCACCTGTTTGTTTTCTTTCTTTCTTGCGACAGAGTCGGACGTGCAGCTCGCCGCCGCCGCCGCCCTCAGAGTCGTACACTAGCAGTTAGCTTAGCTTAGCTCTGCAGGAAGGAGCACTTAGCCTAGCGTCATCACCGCGACATGGAGCGACGCAGGAATCTGAGATTTAAACGACAAAACGATGCTAACGGCTAGGCTAACTGTTCACACCTGCATCCAATCTTTGTGCTTCGTTATGCTAAGCTAATCAGCTGCTCTAGTCTTAATGCTAAGCTAATCAGCTGCCGGCTTCATATTTAGCTTCATGTGGCGGCGGCGGCGGCGGCCATCTTTCATCTTCACATCTGAGTCTGTGCAAGAAGTTGATGATGAGCGTCGTTTCCATGAAACTGTCGCACTGCTCCTTTAAAGAGTTTGATTAACATGAACAGAAAATATTCTCCTATTTAAACCTGTGTGTGTGTGAGTGAGTGTACTACGTACTACCGACGACCAACAACCACGACAGCGACCGTATCTAGGCGACCGTATCTAAGCTGAAAGTGTGCGATTGCTTTTCATTAAGTACAGGTGGTGCTCTTATCGCCGACGGTAACAAAAGGCATTTGTTTTTTTTTAAAAAAACAGACAAAATGAAAAAAGAAAGAAAAACTTAAAAAAACAAAGTTCTCTTTATGATTCTTTTTGGCAGCCGGTGGCGACGCCTGTGACATCATCAGGTCGTCGCCCTGACGATGACGGAGAAGTGCAGGTGTGAACTCGACCTGAACGAACCATGATTAGATCATCAATAATCAATAACTGAATGAATCCACCAGGTGAATCAAGGCTTGACTGAAACCGTCGCTGCGACGTCGGAGCAGCGTTAAGGACGTTCGGCGAGTTCAGGAATGATTCACCAACAGGAAGCAAAGAAAACCCACGGAAGTAGAAAATAACAACAATAATAATAACAATAAAAAAGTTAATTCACTCTGAACGTCTGAAGTTTGTCTTCAGCTCCGGCACAAAAACTAAACTAAACTAAACTAAACAACAGGAATTACAGTTTACAGTCAGTGGATTACAACCAACACTTCTGTCCAACGACAAGGTCTCGTCTCCGTGGAGACGCTGGCTGAAATTATTTGTGGTTTTGGCACCGGCCTCGTTCAGGAAAAAACTCCTCCACTCGATCGCCACGACGACAATTTACACAAAAAAACTCCTTTGGTTAATAACGAAAAAAAAAAAAGTAGAAAACTGAGACGGGTTTGATTCCTCTGAGAAGACGCTGCTGTTGGCGGCCGGCGGCGGCACCCGGCGGCGGGTCGCTGGGGAGTTTCAGCTTCTCAGAGGCTCTGATGATGATGAAGATGGAGATGGAGATGATGATGAAGATGAAGATCACAGTGGTTCAGATTCTATTGGAGGGAAAATGTTCATGTGGGCGAGTCTGTTCTCTCTCTGTTGTTGTTGTTGTTGTTGTTGTTTATTCCACATTGTTCCAAGTCGTTGCGGTCGAGTCTCAGGCGTCGAGGTGTAGCTGGAGAAGAACCGTCAGGTTCAAGATCCTGGAGGAGAAACAAGATCAACTGTCACATGAGTGAATGAATCAGTGAGTGAATGAATGGGGACACAGACTGGGGAATCTGAATGAATGAATGAATGAAGAATGAATGAATGGAACCCAGGTTCAGACTGGGGACACATCTGACTACATCTAGCCCAGTCTCAGACTTAAGACCTTCTTTAGCCCAGGCTCAGAGGGCACATCTGGTTATGGGCCCAGGTTCAGGCTCTGAACCATCTATAGGTACGCTGTTATAGGCTCAGACTGGGGGACACATCTGGTTACATGGAACCCAGGCTCAGACTGGGGGACACATCTGGTTACATGGAGCCCAGGCTCAGACTGGGGACACATCTGGTTACATGGAGCCCAGGTTCAGACTGGGGGACACATCTGGTTACATGGAGCCCAGGCTCAGACTGGGGACACATCTGGTTACATGGAGCCCAGGTTCAGACTGGGGGACACATCTGGTTACATGGAGCCCAGGTTCAGACTGGGGGACACATCTGGTTACATGGAGCCCAGGTTCAGACTGGGGGACACATCTGGTTACATGGAGCCCAGGTTCAGACTGTTGGGGGACACATCTGGTTACATGGAGCCCAGGCTCAGACTGGGGGACACATCTGGTTACATGGAGCCCAGGCTCAGACTGGGGGACACATCTGGTTACATGGAGCCCAGGCTCAGACTGGGGGACACATCTGGTTACATGGAGCCCAGGCTCAGACTGGGGACACATCTGGTTACATGGAACCCAGGTTCAGACTGGGGGACACATCTGGTTACATGGAGCCCAGGCTCAGACTGGGGACACATCTGGTTACATGGAGCCCAGGTTCAGACTGGGGGACACATCTGGTTACATGGAGCCCAGGTTCAGACTGGGGGACACATCTGGTTACATGGAGCCCAGGTTCAGACTGGGGGACACATCTGGTTACATGGAGCCCAGGTTCAGACTGGGGAACACATCTGGTTACATGGAGCCCAGGTTCAGACTGGGGGACACATCTGGTTACATGGAGCCCAGGCTCAGACTGGGGGACACATCTGGTTACATGGAGCCCAGGTTCAGACTGGGGACACATCTGGTTACATGGAGCCCAGGCTCAGACTGGGGACACATCTGGTTACATGGAGCCCAGGCTCAGACTGGGGGACACATCTGGTTACATGGAGCCCAGGCTCAGACTGGGGGACACATCTGGTTACATGGAGCCCAGGTTCAGACTGGGGGACACATCTGGTTACATGGAGCCCAGGCTCAGACTGGGGGACACATCTGGTTACATGGAGCCCAGGTTCAGACTGTTGGGGGACACATCTGGTTACATGGAGCCCAGGTTCAGACTGGGGACACATCTGGTTACATGGAGCCCAGGCTCAGACTGTTGGGGGACACATCTGGTTACATGGAGCCCAGGCTCAGACTGGGGGACACATCTGGTTACATGGAGCCCAGGCTCAGACTGGGGACACATCTGGTTACATGGAGCCCAGGCTCAGACTGGGGACACATCTGGTTACATGGAGCCCAGGTTCAGACTGGGGGACACATCATCCAACAGTAGATGCTACAGTTTCGAAACAGCTGTGTGGTTACAGCTGTGTGTTGCCATGGTTACCTGGAGGTCGTTGAGTCTCATCTGAAGCTTTTCTGCTGCTGCATCAGACCCACATTCTCATAAATCTGGAGCCCAGAGACTGGGGTCCATCTGGTTCATGGAGCCCAGGCTCAGACTGGGGGACACATACACGTTAAAGGAGCCTCAATGTGTAACAGGAAGTGATGCAGCAGCGGCGTGACTCACTCTGTTACATGGAGCCCAGGCTCAGACTGGGGACACATCTGGTTACATGGAGCCCAGGCTCAGACTGTTGGGGGACACATCTGGTTACATGGAGCCCAGGCTCAGACTGGGGGACACATCTGTTACATGGAGCCCAGGCTCAGACTGGGGGACACATCTGGTTACATGGCTCAGTACATCTGATGTTGGACACATCTGTTACATGGAGCCCAGGTTCCTTTGATCTTACTCTTCTGCAGAGACACGGACACGGACATGGATTCACAACCAGAGGCTGAAGACAGGAATGTGACGTTGTTGGCGTGTTGTTGCCGTGGTTACCTGCTCCTCCTCGATGCGGCGCTGCAGCGTCTCGATGTAGTGCTGCACGGCCATGTAGATGAACCGGTACTGAGCCTCCGTCTGCACCATCCCGGAGCGCTGGGACCGCACCATCTGGATCAGACTGGGGAACATCGTTACATGAGCCCAGGTCAGACTGGGGACACATCTGTTACATGGAGCCCAGGCAACACAACATCAACAGACTGGGGGACACTCGACTCATCGCTGTCACTCAGTGATTTACTGGAGCCCAGGCTGACTGGGGGACGACATCTGTCTGCCCAGGCTCAGACTGGGGGACATCTGTCTGCCATTAACATGGATTTATCCTTCAGTGTGGACACATCTGTGTGTACATGGAGCCCAGTGTCAGACGTGTGTCACCTTTCTCTCTGATCACGTCGATCAGGATGTCGATCACTATGAACGTTCCTGTCCGTCCGATCCCGGCGCTAAAGAGGAAAACTGGGATTCAACTGGTTTCCTTAGAAACAGAGTTTATGTTGCTGTGTGTGGACACATCTGGTTACATGGAGCCCAGGTTCAGACTGTGTGGGGACACATCTGGTGTACATGGTGCCCACCTGCAGTGCACATCTGGTTACATGGGTCCGGCGTCCAGGATGCTCTCCTGCTTCAGATTCACTTCCTCTAAGAAGTCCAGGACGCCACCGGGATCGGTGGGAACGCCGTGGTCGGGCCAGGCTCGGAAATGGTACTGCCACACGGTGCGCTCCGTGTTGCCCTGGAAACACACAATAATAACAATAATAAAAACCAGACACTTGCAGGATGAGATTCTGTTTCTCAGACAATAAACTGTTGGAATATCCGAGGTTTGGTTAACGGACCGCGAGCTGTTAGCGGCTCTGTGGCTATTAGCTTAGCTCGTTAGCGGCTCTGTGGCTATTAGCTTAGCTCGTTAGCGGCTCTGTGGCTATTAGCTTAGCTCGTTAGCGGCTCTGTGGCTATTAGCTTAGCTCGTTAGCGGCTCTGTGGCTATTAGCTTAGCTCGTTAGCTCGTATTTACTCCATATTCTGCTACAGTTTCTTTATTACATTGATTTAATGCTGCTGTTAATGTTGATGCTGCTGCCCACACTGACACACACTGACACACACTGACACACAGTGACACACACAGACACACAGTGACACACACAGACACACACTGACACACACTGACACACACTGACACACAGTGACACACACTGACACACACAGACACACACTGACACACACTGACACACACAGACACACACAGACACACACAGACACACACAGACACACACTGACACACACAGACACACACAGACACACACTGACACACACAGACACACACTGACACACACAGACACACACAGACACACACAGACACACACTGACACACACAGACACACACAGACACACACAGACACACACAGACAGACACACACAGACACACACTGACACACACACACACACACACAGACACACACTGACACACACAGACACACACACACACTGACACACACACACAGACACACAGACACACACTGACACACACACACAGACACACAGACACACACTGACACACACAGACACACACACAGACACACACAGACACACACAGACACACACAGACACACACACACACAGACACACACAAACTTTATTAGTAATGTACAATTGAGGGTTCGTTGTGGTGGTGTGGATCTTAATGCACAGACACACAGACACACACAGACACACACAGACACACACAGACAACACAGACAACACACACACACACACAAAAACACAGACACACAGACACACACTGACACACACACACAGACACACAGACACACACTGACACACACAGACACACACACAGACACACACAGACACACAGACACACACACACAGACACACAGACACACACTGACACACACACACACACACACAGACACACACAGACACACACAGACACACACACACACTGACACACACACACAGACACACAGACACACACTGACACATTTACACACAGATTCTACACAGTTTCTTTATTACATTGATTTAATGCTGCTGTTAATGTTGATGCTGCTGCCCACACTGACACACACACAGACACACACTGACACACACAGACACACACAGACACACACAGACAGACACACACAGACACACACTGACACACACAGACACACAAAGACACACAAAGACACACACAGACACACACTGACACACACACAGACACACAGACACACACACAGACACACACAGACACACACAGACACACACAGACACACACACACACACAGACACACACACAGACACACACAGACACACACAGACACACACAGACACACACAGACACACACAGACACACACAGACACACACAGACACACACAGACACACACAGACACACACAGACACACACAGACACACACAGACACACTGACAGACACACACAGACACACACTGACCTGTCCGACTTTCGACAGCTTCAGTTCTCTCAGGATGTAGTCGTGCGCCGCCGTCTCCCTGACGTTCCGAACCCTCATGGCGCCGTATTCCTTCAGCGCCGACACGTCCGGCCAGTACTTCACACACTTACTCTGGAATACACAACAACTACACACCGTCACACACTCAGACCGGATCCGGTTCGGTTGCGGTCCGGGAGACGGGTTGCCGTGGCGCTCACCTTGCCGCGCTCCACCTCCTTGGTGGTCATGACGATGACCCTGGAGTTCTCCTGGAACACCATCCTCCAGAAGTCGCTGATGGTGTTCTGCAGGCAGCCCTGCGTGGCGATGTAGCTCTTCCTGGGCTTGGCGCCGCTCGGCTTCGGCTCCGGCTCCGGCTGCGCCTGCGCGGCGACGCCACACCCGTCATCGTCACGGACACAACGACACATAGCAACAACACATCCGTCATCGTCATGGACACAACGGATCGGGAGTTTGATTCCCTGAGGACGGCGTGCGTTTACCATGACGGTGGAAACGACCATGATGATGTTGGCGTTGATGTAGTCGGAGCCAGGCTCGTTGAGGTCGCCGTCGTTCAGAACCACACGCGTGTGGTCGACTGCAACACACACACACACGGTGTAACTAGTACCAGTAGTAGTAGTAACCCTAGTAGTATCAGTAGTAGTTGTAGTAGTAGTAGTAGTAGTAGTAGTAGTAGTATCAGTAGTAGTAGTAGTAGTAGTAGTAGTATCAGTAGTATCAGTAGTAGTAGTAGTAGTAGTGGTAGTAGTAGTAGTGGTAGTAGTAGTAGTAGTAGTAGTAGTAGTAGTAGTAGTAGTAGTAGTAGTAGTAGTAGTAGTAGTAGTAGTAGTATCAGTAGTATCAGTAGTAGTAGTAGTAGTAGTAGTAGTAGTAGTAGTAGTAGTAGTAGTATCAGTAGTAGTAGTAGTAGTAGTAGTAGTAGTAGTAGTAGTAGTAGTACTACATGTAGCAGGATAGTTCTTGTATCAGTAGTATGTTCTTGTTCTTGTAGTAGTAGTCAGTAACCCTAGTGCTAGTAGTAGTAGTAGTAGTAGTAGTAGTAGTTGTCCAGTAGTAGTAGTAGTAGTAGTAGTAGTAGTAGTCAGCAGTAGTAGTAGTCAGTAGTAGAGCATCAGTAGTAGTAGCAGTGGCAGTAGTAGTGGTAGTAACCCAGTGGTAGTAGTAGCAGTAGTAAGCAGTGCAGTAGCAGCAGCAGTAGCAGTAGCAGCAGCAGTAGCAGTATCAGTAGTATCAGTGCAGCAGTCTGGGGCAGAGTAAGTAACCCCAGTCTATTACCACCTGTAATCTATTACATTGCACTCCTGTAGTAGCTGCAGTAGTCTAGTAGTAGCAGAGCAGTAGTAGTAGTAGTAGTAGTAGAGTAATCTATTACATTACAGTATCAGTAGTAGTAGTAGCCTGTAGTAGTAGTAGTAGTAGTAGTAGTAGTACTAGTAGTAGTAGTACTCACATGGCAGGATGTTCTTGTATCTGTTCTTGTTCTTGTTCTCAGCTCGTTGTCCTTCTTTACGACTGTAGAGCAGTTTGCACTCCTGCTGCTGCAGCGTCTGGGAGCAGAGTAATCTATTACCTCCTGTAATCTATTACATTCCTGCTGCTGCAGCGTCTGGGAGCAGAGTAATCTATTACCACCTGTAATCTATTACATTACACTCCTGCTGCTGCAGCGTCTGGGAGCAGAGTAATCTATTACCACCTGTAATCTATTACATTACACTCCTGCTGCTGCAGCGTCTGGGAGCAGAGTAATCTATTACCTCCTGTAATCTATTACACTCCTGCTGCTGCAGCGTCTGGGAGCAGAGTAATCTATTACCTGCTGTAATCTATTACATACACTCCTGCTGCTGCAGCGTCTGGGAGCAGAGTAATCTATTACCTCCTGTAATCTATTACATTGCACTCCTGCTGCTGCAGCGTCTGGGAGCAGAGTAATCTATTACCTCCTGTAATCTATTACATTACACTCCTGCTGCTGCAGCGTCTGGGAGCAGAGTAATCTATTACCTCCTGTAATCTATTACATTACACTCCTGCTGCTGCAGCGTCTGGGAGCAGAGTAATCTATTACCTCCTGTAATCTATTACATACACTCCTGCTGCTGCAGCGTCTGGGAGCAGAGTAATCTATTACATTACATTCCTGCTGCTGCAGCGTCTGGGAGCAGAGTAATCTATTACATTACATTCCTGCTGCTGCAGCGTCTGGGAGCAGAGTAATCTGTTACCTCCTGTAATCTATTACATTGCACTCCTGCTGCTGCAGCGTCTGGGAGCAGAGTAATCTATTACCTCCTGTAATCTATTACATTACACTCCTGCTGCTGCAGCGTCTGGGAGCAGAGTAATCTATTACCTCCTGTAATCTCTCTGGACAAGTCTCAGGTGGGATCTCGTCCAGTTCCGTCGTGTTCTTCCAGAAGCTTCTGCTCCATGGAAACATGGAAACCTGCAGAATTCCTCACCTCAAACTCTTCCCAGAATCCCTGCTTGACTTTGTCCGTGGCCTCGGCCAGTTTGCTCAGCTCCCGCACGCGACTCTCGATCTCGGCGGCGTTGATGCGGGTCGTGTTGAGAGGCTGCGGAGGAGAAGGGGTCAGACCGGCGGTCAGAAGGAACCGAGGCGCCGCAGGAAGTGACATCACCGACCTGTTTGAGCTGCAGCACGGTGCCGAGCGTCTCCACCATCGGGTTCTTCTTGTAGTGCTCCACCAGATCCGTGAGGGAATCGAACTTCTCGCCGCCGCCCACGTCGTACTTCAGGTCGTGCTGCAGGAGAAACAACATCTCATTATGTTCTGGAATAAGGTCAGAGTTCAGAGTTGCGTTCAGGAAGCAGCAGCGTGGCGGAGCGCCGGCCGTGTGAAAGCGCGGCGAGCGTGTGGGCGTGGTCACCTTGCAGCAGATCATGACGTGCGTGACTTTGGGTTTGCTGTCGCTGCTGTCCGTCTTGTCGTCTCCGGTCCGGACCGACAGGACGAAGTCTCCCGGGTGGCTCTGGCTCTCCCGCACCAGGAAGCTGCCGTTCTTCCCTTTCTCCGTCAGCAGCTTCTCGGCCTCGCGGCCCGACAGGTGACCGTGGAACCACCTGGACACACAACAAGTTTTATACGTGTTTAACCTTTAACTTCATCTGTGTATTTTAAATACTTTTATATAAACACCATGAATCTTTTATTTAACATTAGAACCAGGACGTGGCTCCGGTTCCTGTTTGAGCCCAACTAGACCCTATGGAATGAAACCTATGGAATGAAACCCTATGGAACGAAACCCTATGGAACGAAACCCTATGGAACGAAACCCTATGGAACGAAACCTATGGAATGAAACCTATGGAATGAAACCCTATGGAACGAAACCTATGGAATGAAACCTATGGAACGAAACCCTATGGAACGAAACCCTATGGAATAAAACCTATGGAATGAAACCCTATGGAACGAAACCCTATGGAATGAAACCCTATGGAACGAAACCCTATGGAACGAAACCCTATGGAACGAAACCCTATGGAATGAAACCCTATGGAACGAAACCCTATGGAACGAAACCTATGGAACGAAACCCTATGGAACGAAACCCTATGGCAGTGATCATCAACTGGCGGCCCGCGGGCCGAATCCGGCCCGCCGAACCTTCCAATCCGGCCCGCGACTGAGTTCTTATAGTTTACAAGCATTGTATTTATCGGGCTCTGTACGCCTGTAAGTCAATGTGCTGGGAAATTGAGACACGCTCAAAGTGTTTGTGTGTGCCTATGAGCCCCTGCGCTGGGATTAGGAAACACCGCATACCCAAAGCACCATGCATGAACGTTTAGGGAGCTGCTGGACTGCAGGATTTTCCCTGCCTGTCTGCAGAGGCCAGCTGGGTGATTTTGGCCGCCGCGGCCGCCTCGGTTAAACGCCGTGGTTGGTTGTGCATGCGTTCAGATGTAGAGTCTTTTGCGCACTTAAACCCATTCAGTGTAGATGCGCGCTATGCACGCTCTCAAAACAGAAGCGATTTGGTAGCGACGCGTGTTTGATGCCACTCAGTTGTTGTTTTTTCTGTACCGACCTCCTCCGGTGTTGTGTCCCGGTTCACCCTCGGCCTGTGACTCTCCTACTGTTTCCCACTGAGCTCTGTCGTGTGTGGAAAAATGTCGCCTCCAAGATGTAAAATGTGCATTATAGATAAGCATTTCAGGACTAGCCTACTGACTTGTATCAATCAGAACCGATTGTCAGCCTCCTTTCATATGTAGGCTGAAAATCACAGGCCAGGTCAGCAGTGTAAAGCTCCAGCATGGGAGTATCTGAAAGTCAGCTGTCAGGATTTTTCATTTTATATCATACAAAACACCAATACTATGTAAATGAAAACTATGAGCTTACAGGTAAAATAAAATATTAGCAACTAAATGATTTGGCAAAAAGGTTACTTTAATTTCAATCTTGGCCTATTTGAATGTCGGCCCCCAAGGTGTCTGTTGAGAAAGATTCTGGCCCTTCGACAAATATAGTTGATGACCCCTGCCCTATGGAACGAAACCCTATGGAATGAAACCTATGGAATGAAACCCTATGGAATGAAACCTATGGAATGAAACCTATGGAATGAAACCCTATGGAATGAAACCTATGGAATGAAACCCTATGGAATGAAACCCTATGGAATGAAACCTATGGAATGAAACCCTATGGAATGAAACCCTATGGAATGAAACCTATGGAATGAACCCTATGGAATGAAACCTATGGAATGAACCCTATGGAATGAAACCTATGGAATGAAACCTATGGAATGAAACCCTATGGAATGAAACCCTATGGATTGAAACCCTATGGAATGAAACCTATGGAATGAAACCTATGGAATGAAACCCTATGGAATGAAACCCTATGGAATGAAACCCTATGGATTGAAACCCTATGGAATGAAACCCTATGGAATGAACCCTATGGAATGAAACCCTATGGAATGAAACCCTATGGAATGAAACCCTATGGAATGAAACCTATGGAACGAAACCCTATGGAACGAAACCCTATGGAACGAAACCCTATGGAACGAAACCCTATGGAACGAAACCCTATGGAACGAAACCCTATGGAACGAAACCCTATGGAATGAAACCTATGGAATGAAACCCTATGGAATGAAACCTATGGAATGAAACCTATGGAATGAAACCCTATGGAATGAAACCTATGGAATGAAACCCTATGGAATGAAACCCTATGGAATGAAACCTATGGAATGAAACCCTATGGAATGAAACCTATGGAATGAAACCCTATGGAATGAAACCCTATGGAATGAAACCCTATGGAATGAAACCTATGGAATGAAACCCTATGGAATGAAACCCTATGGAATGAAACCTATGGAATGAAACCCTATGGAATGAAACCCTATGGATTGAAACCCTATGGAATGAAACCTATGGAATGAAACCTATGGAATGAAACCCTATGGAATGAAACCCTATGGAATGAAACCCTATGGAATGAAACCCTATGGAATGAAACCCTATGGAATGAACCCTATGGAATGAAACCCTATGGAATGAAACCCTATGGAATGAAACCCTATGGAATGAAACCCTATGGAATGAAACCCTATGGAACGAAACCCTATGGAATGAAACCCTATGGAATGAAACCCTATGGAACGAAACCCTATGGAATGAAACCCTATGGAATGAAACCCTATGGAATGAAACCTATGGAATGAAACCCTATGGAATGAAACCTATGGAATGAAACCCTATGGAATGAAACCTATGGAATGAAACCTATGGAATGAAACCCTATGGAATGAAACCCTATGGAATGAAACCCTATGGAATGAAACCCTATGGAATGAAACCTATGGAATGAAACCCTATGGAATGAAACCCTATGGAATGAAACCCTATGGAATGAAACCTATGGAATGAAACCTATGGAATGAAACCTATGGAATGAACCCTATGGAATGAAACCCTATGGATTGAAACCCTATGGAATGAAACCTATGGAATGAAACCCTATGGAATGAAACCCTATGGAATGAAACCCTATGGAATGAAACCTATGGAATGAAACCTATGGAATGAAACCCTATGGAATGAAACCCTATGGAATGAAACCCTATGGATTGAAACCCTATGGAATAAAACCTATGGAATGAAACCCTATGGAACGAAACCCTATGGAATAAAACCTATGGAATGAAACCCTATGGAATGAAACCCTATGGATTGAAACCCTATGGAATGAAACCCTATGGAATGAAACCCTATGGAACGAAACCTATAGAATGAAACCCTATGGATTGAAACCCTATGGAACGAAACCTATGGAATGAAACCCTATGGAACGAAACCTATGGAATGAAACCCTATGGATTGAAACCCTATGGAATGTCTGGGATCAACTGGACGTGGTCCTGGTTGTTAACGTGGAACACGTGGAACGAAACCCTATGGACGTTGCTGGAACGAAACCCTATGGAATGAAAGTGGAATGAAAGCTGGAACAAAACCCTATGGAACAAAACCCTATGGAACGGGTCTGGAACCCGAACCCCTGGATTGAAACCCTATGGAATGAAACCCTGGGGAATGAAGGCTGGAAGCTGGGCCCCACACACACACACACAGACACACACACAGACACAGACACAGAAACACTATGGAACGAAACATGGAATGAAACACAGATTGAAACACACACGTCGGACACTTCCTCTTTCTCTGCTTGGAAACAACGTCGTCGTTTTCACAGCAGCTCTGGTTAATGTGATGAAGTGTGTGTCTGTGTGTGTCTGTTCGACACTGAGGCTTTTTATTCTCAGCTGCTTCATCAGGAGTTTAATGTTTCTCTGTAGTGGAACCGCTGGTCTGACCCAGTAGTACCAGTAGAACCAGTAGAACCCAGTAGAACCAGTAGAACCCCATTAGAACCAGTAAAACCCCATTAGAACCAGTAGAACCCCATTAGAACCAGTAGAACCCAGTAGAACCAGTAGAACCCAGTAGAACCAGTAGAACCAGTAGAACCCAGTAGAACCAGTAGAACCAGTAGAACCCCATTAGAACCAGTAGAACCCAGTAGAACCAGTAGAACCCAGTAGAACCAGTAGAACCAGTAGAACCCATTAGAACCAGTAGAACCCAGTAGAACCAGTAGAACCAGTAGAACCAGTAGAACCCCATTAGAACCAGTAGAACCCAGTAGAACCAGTAGAACCCAGTAGAACCAGTAGAACCAGTAGAACCCAGTAGAACCAGTAGAACCAGTAGAACCCCATTAGAACCAGTAGAACCCAGTAGAACCAGTAGAACCCAGTAGAACCAGTAGAACCAGTAGAACCCATTAGAACCAGTAGAACCCAGTAGAACCAGTAGAACCAGTAGAACCAGTAGAACCCCATTAGAACCAGTAGAACCCAGTAGAACCAGTAGAACCCAGTAGTACCAGTAGAACCCCATTAGAACCAGTAGTACCAGTAGAACCAGTAGAACCCAGTAGTACCAGTAGAACCCCATTAGAACCAGTAGTACCAGTAGAACCAGTAGAACCCAGTAGTACCAGTAGAACCCCATTAGAACCAGTAGAAACACAGAGAAACACAGTGCTGTCTTTGTAGCCATGACAACCTGCTCAGAACAGCATCAGACTTCATCAGCAGTACAAACAGGGTCCCATCCCATAATATGAGGCAACCACCAGCTGCTCTGACTGGTTCTGGAACTAAACCCTGAATCAACGTATTCAATCTAAAGCATTAAAGGGATATTCCGGTGTTTAAGCCTCAAAGGGCTTCACATCCCATAATAACAACATCCTCTGTCCTTCAGTCACCTTTCTGAAGTGGGGTCGGCGCAGTTGAGCGGGTACTTGAGCTCGATGACATCACCGTTCTTCTCCTTCAGCTGGCCGTGATGCTCCATGTAGTACTGCACCAGCTCCGCCAGCGTGGCGAACTTCTCGCCGCCGTAGAGGTCGTAGTAGTCGCCCGTGTTCTGGATCTTAATGTGAGTGACGGCGCCATTTCTCCTGCACGCACAACACACAGAAAACACACACCGTCAGGTGGAGGAAGAGGAACCGTCATCATCATCATCATCATCATCATCATCATCATCATCATCATCATCATCAGGAAGAAAGTTACAGAAAATACCAGACTCTACTGTAAATAAACCAGACTCTACTGTAAATAAACCAGACTCTACTGTATTCAGGGGTTATTTTATATTCATCGACTGTGGCGGCGGTGAGCGCCGTGCTGCTGACTCACTGGAGGCGACCACCATCATCTCAGAACGACAGAAAAGGAGAAGTCGTGGCCGCTCTGAAAACTTAAAAGACAAGAAGAAGAAACTGCTCCTCGTCTTTTATTTGTGATCTGATAAACGACATTTGGCTCTGGTTCTACTTCCTGGTTTAGACCAAGTTAAAAACCATCAGTTAAAGCCACTGTTGATACTTAAAACTCTGAAGGGTTAAATACTAAACAGTTCAGATCTGAACCTGAGACCAGGTTTAATAAAGTCTGACTCTCGTTCACGAGAAGTAAAACCCGACTATGATCAGAGGTAAAACACAGAGCTGCAGCTGAAAAAAGACCGACGTGTTGAGAAGCTGCAGCTGAATAAAGACCGACATGTTGAGAAGCTGCAGCTGAATAAAGACCGACGTGTTGAGAAGCTGCAGAGCTGCAGCTGAATAAAGACTGACGTGCTGAGAAGCTGCAGCTGAATAAAGACTGACGTGCTGAGAAGCTGCAGCTGAATAAAGACTGACGTGCTGAGAAGCTGCAGCTGAATAAAGACCGACGTGTTGAGAAGCTGCAGCTGAATAAAGACCGACGTGTTGAGAAGCTGCAGCTGAATAAAGACCGACGTGCTGAGAAGCTGCAGCTGAATAAAGACCGACGTGTTGAGAAGCTGCAGCTGAATAAAGACCGACGTGTTGAGAAGCTGCAGCTGAATAAAGACCGACGTGTTGAGAAGCTGCAGCTGAATAAAGACCGACGTGTTGAGAAGCTGCAGCTGAATAAAGACCGACGTGTTGAGAAGCTGCAGCTGAATAAAGACCGACGTGTTGAGAAGCTGCAGCTGAATAAAGACCGACGTGTTGAGAAGCTGCAGCTGAATAAAGACCGACGTGTTGAGAAGCTGCAGCTGAATAAAGACTGACGTGTTGAGAAGCTGCAGCTGAATAAAGACTGACGTGTTGAGAAGCTGCAGCTGAATAAAGACCGACGTGCTGAGAAGCTGCAGCTGAATAAAGACAGACGTGTTGAGAAGCTGCAGCTGAATAAAGACCGACATGCTGAAAAGCTGCAGCTGAATAAAGACAGACGTGTTGAGAAGCTGCAGCTGAATAAAGACCGACGTGTTGAGAAGCTGCAGCTGAATAAAGACCGACGTGTTGAGAAGCTGCAGCTGAATAAAGACCGACGTGTTGAGAAGCTGCAGCTGAATAAAGACCGACATGCTGAAAAGCTGCAGCTGAATAAAGACAGACGTGTTGAGAAGCTGCAGCTGAATAAAGACCGACGTGTTGAGAAGCTGCAGCTGAATAAAGACCGACATGCTGAAAAGCTGCAGCTGAATAAAGACAGACGTGTTGAGAAGCTGCAGCTGAATAAAGACCGACGTGTTGAGAAGCTGCAGCTGAATAAAGACCGACGTGTTGAGAAGCTGCAGCTGAATAAAGACCGACGTGTTGAGAAGCTGCAGCTGAATAAAGACCTACATGTTGAGAAGCTGCAGCTGAATAAAGACCGACGTGTTGAGAAGCTGCAGCTGAATAAAGACCGACGTGTTGAGAAGCTGCAGCTGAATAAAGACCGACGTGTTGAGAAGCTGCAGCTGAATAAAGACCGACGTGTTGAGAAGCTGCAGCTGAATAAAGACCAACGTGTTGAGAAGCTGCAGAGCTGCAGCTGAATAAAGACCGACGTGTTGAGAAGCTGCAGCTGAATAAAGACCGACGTGTTGAGAAGCTGCAGCTGAATAAAGACCGACGTGTTGAGAAGCTGCAGCTGAATAAAGACCGACGTGTTGAGAAGCTGCAGCTGAATAAAGACCAACGTGTTGAGAAGCTGCAGCTGAATAAAGACCGACGTGTTGAGAAGCTGCAGCTGAATAAAGACCGACGTGTTGAGAAGCTGCAGCTGAATAAAGACCGACGTGTTGAGAAGCTGCAGCTGAATAAAGACCAACGTGTTGAGAAGCTGCAGAGCTGCAGCTGAATAAAGACCAGGGTTGAAAGCTGCAGTTTCAAAGCTGCAGCTGAATAAAGACCCCCGTTCCTTTAAATTAAATCATAATAAATACATGTTTGATTTTGTCTGCAGTTGAATCATCCAGCCATATTTTTAATATACCCAATCAATCACAATAAATTATATTAAAACTGAGCAGCTTCAGCCTCTGAACCTTTAAAAAAAATTGATACACAATTTAAAATAGGTTTTGTTTGTGAGTGTAGGGCCAGCAACATGATGATATTTTGAATATAAAGTATGTATGTTTAGTAGACTTGTAGTCAAGACCGCCTCATCCGAGACCAAGACACTACCAAGACCAGAGAGTATCAAGACCAAGACACTACCAAGACCAAGACCAAGACAGACCAAGTCAAGACCAAGACCAGTTCAGCTCGAGACCAAGACCGAGACCGAGACCGAAAATAAAAAATAAAAATAAGGAAAAAAAATCAGTACACCATATTTTACTATAGGGTTCAGCTGCTTGGTTTAAATCGGAGATTGTATTATTTCAACTACAGGCACAACAATAGAGACAGTGCCTTGTGTGTGAACTCACTAATGTTTTCATCAATTGGCTGTGATCAAATCTGTGTGGCAATAGCATATTTCTACACTATTAGAGGATTGACGGACTAACCATTAACTAGTCCCAAAGTAATCTAACAAAATTCTAATGAATTGAAAATGTTACTGATTTAAATTGCATAACTAGGCCTACTTAATTCATAGATGAAACGTGACATATTATCAACTTGCAATGGCATTATTTCCCAGTAGCCAAATTACACAATATCAGCATCACTGAAATGGCATAGGCCTAATGCTTAACTCTTTCACTGTTGAGAAGTTTTTTTTTTCCCTCAGCTGAATACAGCCATGTTGAGCACTTTTGAGGATTTAAAATCAAACTCTATTTATTTAGTTTGTCTTTAAAGTTCTGCTGAGTGCTTTGGCACGGGGGGTGAAAAGGGATGAGGGGGATCCAGGTTCAGTGAAACAGGGCGACAACGTGCTGAGATCTGAGTCTCAAACCACAAACGTTTGTAGTAACAACCCCAGTACAAACTGATCCAGGACCAGTCGTTTACCAAGATAAAGTTGCCAAGACAGTTGGTTTGAAATCTCCCACGGTTGCTCGGTCTTACTGGGACGGAGAAGCTGCCGTCGGCGCTGCTGCCTGCTGCAGTCTTCTCCTGTCTCCACGCGATGATGTTGGGATGGAACCATCTGTGTCACAAAATGCATGTGATTGATAGCACAATTAACTATAAAATTGATTTAAAATACAAAATACAGCAACTCACAACTGCTCATTTCTGACTGCTGCCAGTCCGAGACAACAGCGAGAGCGAGACCGAGACAAGACTTCAGACTTCAACTCTGAAGGAGAAAGACCAAGATCTGAACTTCTTCAGCTGATCGAGACCAAGGTCGTCTCGAGATTACAAACTGAATGTTTTACTAAACTGTTTCTGCTATCTGCTGAAGTTGGTGTCATTTTGGAAACACTGTGACGTTGTTAGTCTGATACATATAGATGTCTTTATATGAACATCTCAGTCTAGGTAGAATCATTTTAATACAAGACAATATAAATGTCACAGTTCATTAATGTTGTTAACCTATAGCCGGAATTGAAATTAGAGGAGGAATATTGCTGAGCAGTTCTTCCAGAAACATCTGCAAATGCAAGCCAACTTCAGGACACACAGCGTCCTTTCATCCACAGCGGTTTTTTAGACTGAGACCTCCGTGACGTCATCTTGTCTTCTTCTCTGTTAGCCGTTAGCCCTTACTGATAGATACACAACCTAGGCTTATTCTATGAGTCAGCAATATATCTATGGTTAGCCGTTAGCTGTTAGCCGTTAGCTCACTAACTTGAGACGATCCGGAAATCAGCGGTCCGAAAACAGCTTCATCGGCTCCTCGGTTCGGCTCGGTTCGGCTCCGGTCGCAACGGGTTCGAGTCCCATTGGCATCAACACGACGGTTCCGCGACGGACGGTCACGAAACTAAAGATTAAAAAATTAGTTTTTTAACAGACAAAGACTTTCAAGACTATATATTACTGGATTGATCTTTTTCTTCTCCTCCTCCTCCTCCTCATGATCTTCCTTCTTCTTCGCTTTTCAGGGCGAACTGCAGCCGAACAGAGCGGTGTCGCCACCTGATAAAGACTGAGGCGGTGGAGCTGCAGCTGAATAAAGACTCGCGAAGGCAGCTGAATAAAGCCGCCGCTTCGCCTGCTCCGTTGAAGCCGCAGACGGAGCTCAGCGTGACGTGAAGAATAGGACGTCGCGTTCAAAGCAGCAGCAGCGGCGCGGAGCGTCACCGCGTGCTTCGTCGAGGCTCCGCGAACAGAACCACCGCTGCTGCTGCAGAATGAAAACTCTGAACAGTTTCCTGACGTCTTAAGGTCAAAACTGTCGCATTCACATTGTCCCTGGATGAATGTTTATTTAAAAACTTATATATTTTTGTGTAAATTAGGTGTATTTAACAGATTGGGTCAATTTATCCAGTTGAATTATTCTTCTCTTCCTCATCTGAGTTTTTTAACTGCAGAGCTGCAGTTGAATAAAGACCGCGTGTTGAGAAGCTGCAGCTGAATAAAGACTTCACTGTTTGTTGCTGCAGCTCAGCTTCACCTCAGTAAATGAGTGCACTTAAAGAGGAAATGAAACAGTCACCCAAATGAATACAGTTCATTTGGCTGGCTGCAGAGCTGCAGCTGAATAAAATTGTCAAACTAAAGCTGCAGCTGAATAAAGACCATTACGGAGAAATTTGAGTTTAATTTTGCATTTTGCAGCTGAATAAAGACCGACGTGCTGAGAAGCTGCAGCTGAGTAAAGACCGACGTGTTGAGAAGCTGCAGCTGAATAAAGACCGACGTGTTGAGAAGCTGCAGCTGAGTAAAGACCGACGTGTTGAGAAGCTGCAGAGCTGCAGCTGAATAAAGACCGACGTGTTGAGAAGCTGCAGCTGAATAAAGACCGACGTGTTGAAAAGCTGCAGCTGAAAATCAAACTCATTATTCAGTTTGTCTTTAAAGTTCTGCAGTCGACTGAGTGAAAAGTCTGGATGAACTGATCCAGGTTCAGTGCAACGGGACGAAGCTCTGAGATCTGGATCAAACCGATAAGACGAGTTAGATCAGAGTACAAACTGATCCAGGACCAGCGTTTCAACGACTCACCGGACCGACAGCGTGAAGTCTCCGGGGTTGCTCTTACTGGGCCGCGCCAGGAAGCTGCCGTCCACGCCGCGAGTCAGCAGCAGGTTCTCCGCCTCCACGCCGGTGATGTTGGGATGGAACCACCTGAGGGGCCGGAGGAAACGCACAATTAACTACACAACTCACTACACAACTCATCACACAACTCACAACTGCTCATTTCTGCTGCTGCTTCAACAACAGCTGCATCGACGTCTTCAACTTCAACTCTGAAGGAGAAACGAAGATCTGAACTTCTTCAGCTGATCGATGAGGTCGTTGATTACAAACTGAATTTACTCTGTTTCTATATGTGTGTGTGTGTGTGTGTGTGTGTGTGTGTGTGTATAGTCTATACATATAGGTCTTTATAATGGTATCTCTGTGGTAGAAACATTTCGGCTAATACAAGACAATATAAATATAGGGTTAGCCCTAAACCATAACCTATAGCCTAATGTAAATATCTGTGTGTGTGTGTGTGTGTGTGTTGTAGTTCTTCCAGAAACATCTGCACACGCACACACGCGCGCACACACATACACACAGTGTTTTTTAGACTTTACCTCCGTGACGTCATCTTGTCTTCTTCTCTGTTAGCCGTTAGCCGTTAGCCGTCATAGATACATATACTTATTCTATGAGTCAGTATATATATCTATGGTTAGCCGTTAGCTGTTAGCCGTTAGCTCAGCTAGCTTCCGCCCGATCCGCGTCACTCAGCGGCCGAACAGCTTCATCGGCTCCTCGGTTCGGCTCGGTTCGGCTCCGGGCGCAACGGGTTCGAGTCCCGGCATCAACACGACGGTTCCGCGACGGACGGTCACGAAACTAAAGAAAACAAAGTGTTTGGGCCTCGGAGACTTTACAGCTACTCGGGTACTGGACGTCTTCTTCTTCTCCTCCTCCTCCTCCTCCTCCTCCTTCTTCTTCGCTTCAGGGCGAACTGCAGCCGAACAGAGCGGTGTCGCCACCTGCTGCTGAGGCGGTGGAGGTACCGGAACTACTCGCGAAGGCCGCTGTTCGCCGCCGCTTCGTGCTCCGTTGAAGCCGCAGACGGAGCTCAGCGTGACGTGAAGAATAGGACGTCGCGTTCAAAGCAGCAGCAGCAGCGGCGCGGAGCGTCACCGCGTGCTTCGTCGAGGCTCCGCGAACAGAACCACCGCTGCTGCTGCAGAATGAAAACTCTGAACAACTAAATAAGAGTTTCAGTTTCCTGACGTCTTAAGGTCAAAACTGTCTCATTCACATTGTCCCTGGCTGAATGTTTATTTAAAAACTTATATTTTTTGTGTAAATTAGGTGTATTTAACAGATTGGGTCAATTTATCCAGTTGAATTATTCTTCTCTTCCTCATCTGAGTTTTTTAACTGCTACACTAGGCACGGACGCGACGCGGCGCGACGCAGCTTCACTGTTTGTTGCTGCAGCTCAGCTTCGCCTCAGTAAATGAGTGCACCTAATGTAACACATTTTTACATCCCTCCTCTTAAAATGGATTGACAGGACCTTTTTCACAGGTCATTTGCTGACTAAGTTTGCAAGTGCAGACTATATTAAATGGCATTGAATAACTGTTTAACTACACGACGTGGATCCACAATGTAAAGAAAACAAACCCCATAATGTTGCACTGCTACTGGCTTTGCCTCTGGTACAAGAGACATCTATTTTAATCACTTTTAAACCTAATATATTCGCTTTATACACAGTTCTCTGAAGTTGTCTAACTGCTGGGGCCGCGTAGCCGCGCGACGAGGAAATAAAATAGAATCGACGCGAAAAAGAAGGGAGACGCCGCGCGACGGCCGCTGGAGGAGCGCGAGCTGCTGCGGGTGTCGCGCGACGCACATTTCGCGTCGCGGCCGCTTCCAGTGTATTTCAGCCGTAAAGTGATGAAAAAACTAGACCATGATGCTGCAAATCATACAAAACTATATGTATAAACTAAAATGTTATAAGAAGAAGATGTTATAAATATAAACTTTATTGCAGACACCGGTCCATATCAAGAATATATAAATGACAATAAATGTTTATGGAGGGCCCATGTTGTTTTGAATTCCCCTTCTTTTAGTTGTCATGTTGCATTAAACAACACAGAGGAGGCTCTTCACATGTTATATTGCATTGGTCCTGATGATGTTATCACATATACCATATTTTTTTGTATCTAATTGTGTCGATATATTTGTTTATCAGCATATTTTTTATTCATCTTTATAACTCACTCCACTCTCTGCTGAAGGAACAATTGTAACTCAATTATTTGAATTATCTGGAACTTATTGAGTTACATAACAAAGAGACATTTGTGAGTCCAGCCTCTACAACACTGTCAATAAATAGATTTTTTAATTAAAATGCCCACTCGTCTCATTACCACAATAAATACTAATAGCAGTGACAATAACATCACTTATACTTATTGTGTGTCTCTTGACAAACGTTGACGTGTTGATTTTAGGTCCTTGTGTGTGTGTGTGTGTTGATAACAGGCGTCGCGCTCTGTGCAGTTTGTCCCTCGCCGGCTCCGGTTAATCCGTACGTGGCAGTCGCCGAGCGGCTGCTTCCTCACACCGACTGTCCTGCTCCTCCGACCGGACACTCAGCCCCGGAGAACCGCCTCTTCTGCCGCCAGACCTCCGTGTTCCAGCCGGACCATGCTGTTCACCCTGTCCGAGCTGCTCGTCCTGCTCGCCGGCCTCTGCGCCACCGCCTCCGGGTACTTCGTGAGCATCGACGCTCATGCGGAGGAATGTTTCTACGAGCGGGTGAACTCCGGCACCAAGATGGGCCTGATGTTCGAGGTGGCGGAGGGAGGCTTCCTGGACATCGACGTGGAGGTAGCTTAGCATCGTTAGCACGGTTAGCTCAGCATCTCGGTTAGGGGGCAAATATATCACATTAGTTTTAAAATGAACACGGAGGCCTGAGATAACCGCTAGCTGCTAATGTTAGCCGCTAACTGTTAGCCGTTAGCTGCTAATGTTAGCCGCTAACGGCTAACCGCCTGCGCAGCGTCAGGTGAAACCACTCAGGTGTTTCTGGGTTGGTGGCGTTTAAACCGCTGTTGGTCAGAGTTTAGTGACTTTACAACAACAACACAAACAGTTTGTTGTGTTTATTGTGTTGATGTTGTGGTGAGTTTGAGTCAAAACTACTGGATTATTCACACAGATACAGGAAGTGTTAGCATATGTTGTGTTGAACAACATGTTTGACTCGAGTCGATTCATTTTCAGGTTCCAGACTAACTTTGTTAACAACACAACAATACAACAACAACACAACCCCCCCTTAACATTTTGGAGCTAAGCAGGAAATTCAGAGTGGTACATTGTAAATTGACGTTCAAAGTTTCCCTTTGATCCGTGGCTCTGACACCTGTAACGATGTAACGATGACGTAACGATGACGTAACGACAGGTTTCAGTTAAAAACAAACAACAGTGAATTGACTGAGTGTTGTTGTTGTTGTTCTTCTCTCTGTGTAAACCATGCTTTGTTGTTAAGCCCAGTAACAGCATGTACATGAAGGACTCTGTGTGTTTGTACCATATGTTGCTGATGATGTCATCACCATATGTTGCTGATGATGTCATCACCATATGTTGCTGATGATGTCATCACGCCGTCCTCCAGATCACGGGTCCTGACGGGAAGCAGATCTACAAAGGCGACCGCGAGTCCAGCGGTAAATACTCGGTGGCGGCGCACATGGACGGGACCTACAAGTTCTGCTTCAGCAACAAGATGTCCACCATGACGCCCAAGATCGTCATGTTCACCATCGACATCGGAGAAGCGCCCAAAGGCCAGGACATGGAGACGGAAGGTGGGCGGAGCGCCGGCGCTCCTTAATCCGTGTTTCCCTCTTTTCTTCCTGATTGTTGCTCCTGTTGATCTCATTTCATTTCTTCGTTTCCTTCCTCATGACGTCATCCTCCTGGTTGTAGGTGGCGACAGCTGGGATGGTAGGCGTGGCGCGGCGTGGCGTGGCGCGGGCCAGGCCGCGGCGTTCACTTTGCACTGCAGAGTTTCCTCTAACAGTGTTGTTTCCATAGTAGTCCAGTCATTTTATGAGAAAAGGTTAAACAAATTGCAACAGAATCAAACTCAACTGATTTTGTCCCGAGTAAAAAAAGCCCAAAGAATCCCATCAGGGGAAAGTTTGGAAAAACACCCAAATACATCCCATAATACGCATATAAAAATGTTTTTTCACGTGAATAGGGTAAAATTTTTAACCTTTAGATTTCTCCATGAAAATTACTGAGTTGATTATTTACATTAAGACAAACAAAAAATGTATTACAGGTTTGTTGAAATTATTTAACATGATCAAATTTGCATAAAATTGCATAAATTTGCATAAAATCCATCGTTTTGATGGCACATGTATATATGAAGTTGCTGTGGTGGAACCAGCATGAAAACTGGAATGAGTCGACTCCATCGGTCAACCAACAAGAAATCACTTTAAATTTCAAGATGACTGCAATTTTTCAAGGTAGCCACATCCTTAGTAGAGCAGGTATGAGCAAACAGTGCATAATCCAATTATGGCTAATTGGCATATATACCAACACCAACCTGATCTAAACATTGGGTATAGCAGGTGAAAATGTCTTGTTCAGTCTTGTATTACAGTTAAAAAACTTAATATTAAGGTCTGAATGGAACCCATTTAGGCTTCAGGTGTTGTATGTGTGCAAATTAGCCATAATTGGATGATGCACTATTTGCTCGTACCTGCTCTAAGGATGTGGCTACCTTGAAAAATTGCAGTCATCTTGAAATTTAAAGTGATTTCTTGTTGGTTGACTGATGGAGTCGACTCATTCCAATTTTCATGCTGGTTCCACCACAGCAACTTCATATACATGTGCCATCAAAACGCTGGATTTTATGCAAATTTATGCAATTTTATGCAAATTTGATCATGTTAACAAATAATTTCAAAAAACTTGTAATACATTTTTTGTTTGTCTTAATGTAAATAATCAACTCAGTAATTTTCATGAAGATATCTAAGGTTAAAAATTTTACCCTATTCACGTGATTTTTTTTTTTATATGCGTATTATGGGATGTATTTGGGTGTTTTTCAGATTCTTCTGGGCTTTTTTTCCGTCACTCGGGACAAAATCAGTTGAGTTTGCTTCTGTTGCAGTTTGTTTAACGTTTACTGGACCATAGAGACAAACTACTAAACCGTCATGTTTGTGAATGGCTTGATCTGCACAAAGAACACGCCACGTGTTGCTATGGCGACTGAGCAGCATCAGCGCCACATGTTACTATGGCGACTGAGCGGTGTTGCATGTGCATGGTGTTGTTGTCGTTCACTCAACAACGTGTTGTGTGTTCGTTTCTGACGGGTTGTCGTGGTTACAGCTCATCAAAACAAACTGGAGGAGATGATCAACGAGCTCGCCGTCGCCATGACGGCCGTGAAGCACGAGCAGGAGTACATGGAGGTGCGCGAGAGGATACACAGAGCGAGTGAGTCCTACACACACACACACACACTGACCTCATGATGTCGTCGTCTCCATGGTTACCGTGTTGTCGTCTCTCTCCAGTCAACGACAACACCAACAGCCGCGTCGTCCTGTGGTCGTTCTTCGAGGCCCTGGTTCTGGTTGCCATGACGCTGGGACAGATTTATTACCTGAAGAGGTTCTTCGAGGTGCGGCGAGTGGTGTAGCGAGACGCCGCCGCCGGACGCCGCCGGACGCCGCCAGACGCCGCGGTCCCTCCGTGTCGTCCAACACACTGGGAATGAGACGTTTGTTGTTGTTGTTTCCTGTTTAGTTCCTTCTTTATTCATGTGGTAACCGTGGTAACCGTCTGTTCGGAGCGAAAGATGTGACTTCGTTATTGTTTTGTTTTAAACAGATTTTTTGTCAAATGACGTTTGATAATTAATTAATTTCACGGGAAACGAAGCAGAATTAAGATTTAAATAAAATGATCAAAACAAATTCCTTTGACGACGTTCTGACGTTGTGTTGAAACGGCAGCGAGGAGCCGCAGGAGGCTTCATGGGGGGTGACGGGGTGGGGGGGGGGGAGGGGGGGTGACGACCTGATGACCTCTGACCTCTGACTCTTTGATTTGACCTGAAGAACTTTAGACGATACTGAAATCCATGTTACATGTCGACTGAGGCCGTCTGGGGGGGTGAGGGGGGGGGTGATGACCTTGACCTCTGGGGGCGATGGGGTGGGGTGAGGGGGGCGAGGGGGCGGGGCTTTGGTTGCTTCTTCTATTGTTGGTTTGTGGGGAATTTTAAATTATACAATTGTATACGATTTTCAATTGTTTGCTTTTTTTTTTTTCTGGAGCGACGACGCCTTTAAATTAATTCACAACATGAAACAAACACATCAAAGCTTCAGTTACTGTATCTGTTACCGTAGTTACAGTTACCGTAGCTACGGTTACAGTAACTGTAACTGCAGCGTGGATGTTTTGTACCAAACACAAACGGTGAACGATCTGTACGAATGTAGGAAAACGCCCCAGTTTCATAATAAAGACGATATTCTCTACAACCACTCGTGTCTTTGTCAACGCAGCAAAGGGCCGCCATGGGAATCGAACCGGGGCAGCTGCAGCGAGGACTACAGCCTCAACCCAGTGAGCGATACGTCGCCCCAACGGTTTCCTGTTTGTCATATTTTACATTTTCAGGAAGGTGGTCAAACATAGTCCAGCATTAAATCCACTCACACTCATTATAATAATAACAATGTAATAATATTATTCTAACGTAACAACGCTGGATGAGCTGAAGACATTGTTGAAAGACAACATGACAGAGGCTGGTTTCAAACCCTCAACCTCATGATCTCCAACCATTTACTCTACCACTCTGCCACAGAGAGCACACTGATACTAAACCTGTTGTCAACTATTCTAATGTGATCATATTTGGCAAACTTTGGTTGGAGTAATCAGTGTGATAACAAACACCTGTAACTAATTGAAGGCGGGGGAGGGGAGGTTAATTCTGCTGGTCACAGGGGGCAGTGCAGGACAAGAAATGATGGATAAGAATAATTGAAGTGCTTTACATTTCTCTGCTGTGTTCAAAGTTCCAGTGCAAATCAATCTTAGTGCAGTAGTAGAAACATGTAAATACAAAGCAAGATTGAAAGAGGTTAAGAGACACAACATAACATCACCCATCCTGGATTCAAACCAGGGATCTTTGTGTTGTAAAGCAGGTACATTAACCTAGTGTACCACCAGAGTTGGTAATGGAATGCCACAGAGAGCATACTGATGCTGATGTGACACTGATCAATGTGATAACAAACACCTGTAACCAAGCAAATGTAATCACTGTGTCTCTTAACGACCACCTGAAACCAATTGAAGGTGACGGAGGGGAGCAGAATTCAACACAACATAACAACAATACGCAACTGGGATTCAAACCAGGAATCTGTGAGTTGCAGATCAGGCACCTTAACCCCTACACTACAGACAGAGTTGGTCAGACAGAGACAGGTGGTGAATTTCATGCACTGTGTTGAATTCTGCTCCCCTCCATCACCTTGATGCAGGTGATGTGACACAGTGATTCATTTGCTTGATTACAGGTGTTTGTTATCACATTGATCAGTGTCACATCAGCAAATGTAATCAACTCTGGTGGTAGACTAGGGGTTAATGTACCACTTTGCAAAATCACTTGTGAAATCCAGGTTGGGTGATGTTGTTATGTTGTGTTGAATTCTGCTCCCACCTCCCACTTTCAATTGGTTTCAGGTGGTCGTTAAAAGACACAGTGATTACTTGTGCCACAATTACAATCCATGACAACATTCCACAGTGTCTGCTCTCTGTGGTTACTCAAAATCTCAACTCTTTCAACTTTAACCAATACCACTTGGTCTGGTCACATGAGCAAACTTGATAATGCACTATTATTATTGATTTGCACTGGAACTTTGAACACAGCAGAAAAAGCAGCGCTTAAATGATTCTTATGCATCATTTCTTGTCCTGAATTGCCCCCTGGGATCAGCGTGCTCTCTGTGGCGGAGTGGTAGAGTAAATGGTTGGAGATCATGAGGTTGTGGGTTCGAAACCAGCCTCTGTCATGTTGTTTCAAGCTTTCTTGCTTTCTTTCCATCTAACTAGATGCAAAGTCTCTGTCATGTCACATAGTATCTTGACTTTTCATTCAAACTATTCAGCTGTCATTGGACAGTCTTTGAATCTTGACAGTATAAAGCTGGGTACAAGTCAGGTCCTCTGTAGCCATGTGGTTAGTGTCTCAGACTGTCACTCACAAGGTCATGGGTTCAAATCCTCCCTTGGACATGTTACTTGCATGTCTACGTCAACTTATTCAGCAATGGCTTTCAGCTTCCACACGCATTTTCTGCAGGAAATGCTGTTTCTAGTTATTCCCTAAACTCATTGCTTTATTTTTAATATTTCAAGCAATATCAGTTTATTTTATTTAGTTTTTGACAGCTTTAAAAGGAAAAGACGACAACGTCCACACAGTCTTTGATTTCTCTTTATTATTAGAATTCCCTTCGTTAACATTGGAAAAAAATGAGGTACTGTGTCTACGTGAGCCTCGTAACCATGACGACATGAGATGGAAAACACACTGATGCAAGAGTCAAAACAGAAAAAAGGAAAAGAGACGTGATGGAGACGGAGGAGTGGGACGCACCGTCCAATCAGAGCGCTGCGACCGGAGCAGCTGTGGTCCAATCAGAGCGCTGCGATTAGAGCAGCTGTGGTCCAATCAGAGCGCTGGAACCGGAGCAGCTGTGGTCCAATCAGAGCGCTGCGATTAGAGCAGCTGTGGTCCAATCAGAGCGCTGCGATTAGAGCAGCTGCGGTCCAATCAGAGCGCTGCGATTAGAGCGGCTGTGGTCCAATCAGAGCGCTGCGTTGGCTTCTACAGATCCGAGGAGTGCAGGTGGTTTTGAAGCCGGACAGCGACGGCGAGCGACACGACGAGGACGCGGCGGCCGTTAAGACGACGGTCTGGACGTCCTCGTCCTCCGACCGCGAGACGCCGCCGCCGCCGCCGCCGATAGATGAAAACAATGTCGTAGAAATGCAAACGAACTAAACTACGTTAACGACGCTAACCAGAAGATTCCACCACACTGGTTTCACCTATCGCCATGACGACGACGACGGCGGCGAGGTCACGGAGACGAGGAGCGACTTCCAGCTTCACCTTTATGGAGTCGATGGTCCACAAACCTCAACACGAACGACACGGACAGACACGCTCGCCGCGTCACGAGCAGCGTGCTGGTCTTCATCCTCACACGGCAACGCCACGGCGACGCCACGCTGACCATGGCGACGCCACGCTGCTGCCATGGCAACGCCACGCTGCTGCAACCGGCTGCACGTTTACACCGACGACGACGACGACAAAGACGACATAAACTACTTAATAAATAGTGCCACTTGGCTCAGTAACCATGGTAACAGTCCGTGACCTCGTTCTTCTTCCTCTGAACGTGAAGCCGAGACTGTTGACGTGACGACGGTGGGGGAGGGGGGGGGGGGGGTGCTACATGATGGGGAGGTGGGGGGAGTAATGTGTGTGTGTGGGGGGGGGGGAGAGGGGGGGTCTGGGCTTTTCTCCTCCTCCTCGCGGCGGCGGCGGCGGCGGTTCTTCTTCTTCTTCTTCTTCTTCTTCTACGCCTCCAGCTCGAAGCCCATCCCCACCTTGTGGCCGCCGGCGTTGAAGTTCTTCCCATCGATCAGAGCCGACAGGGTCACCTTCACACCTGCACACACACACACACACACACACACACACACACACACACACACACACACACACACACACACACACACACACACACACAGACACACACACAGAGACACACAAACACACACGCACACACACACACACACACAGACACAGACACACACACACACACACAGACACACACACACACACACAGGTCGTTAATGATCTACATGTAAAAACTCTGGCCCCGTCCGGACGAATCCGTTTTTTTCGAATCCGGATAAATACTTTATTGGATCGGCCTCGCGTCCACACGGATCCGGCGTTTTCAGGGGGTGAAAACGGTATTTGAAAAGACTCTGCTCTTGTTCGTGCGGTGGCCATGTTCGTCCTCTTGTGTTTCGAGTGTGTTTGTAAACAATGTGGAAACCGGCAGACTGTAAAAGGCGATACGCATGCGCCTGTCTTATTTTCCGGTTTAAGTGTATTGGTGTGGAAATAAAATCACGATTGCCACATACAGGCCTGGCATATGTACTACAGCGTTTTGGTTCGTTTTCACTGGATCCGTGTGGACGCAGATATTTCTGAAAACGATGCCGTGTTTACGGAGATTTACGTACCTGGCCGGAGGCTCTGGGTGTAGCCGACTCCAATCAGACTGGCGTTGTTCACTTTGGCCTGAAACACAGAAAACACAGAGACTCAGAGTCAGAACAACAGACGGAGACAGAGACACAGGGACTCAGAGAGATAGAGACATGGAGCACCAGAGCCAGTACCATGTGTCAGTGCCCCCCCCCACCACCAGGGGGGGCTCTGAGTCATTAACATCAACCTTTTCTGTCACTCAGTTAAAAAGTGGGAATAACCTTTATTTTTCCGTCTCACTGTGTGAACCTCAGTCCGTCACTAAGAGACACAGCAGCAGAACCTGGTCCAGGAGAGTCCGGACCGAGACCACCTCCTGAGGTTAGTCTGGACCGAGACCACCTCCTGAGGTTAGTCTGGACCCAGACCACCTCCTGAGGTTAGTCTGGACCCAGACCACCTCCTGAGGTTAGTCCGGACCGAGACCACCTCCTGAGGTTAGTCCGGACCGAGACCACCTCCTGAGGTTAGTCTGGACCCAGACCACCTCCTGAGGTTAGTCTGGACCCAGACCACCTCCTGAGGTTAGTCTGGACCCAGACCACCTCCTGAGGTTAGTCTGGACCCAGACCACCTCCTGAGGTTAGTCTGGACCCAGACCACCTCCTGAGGTTAGTCTGGACCGAGACCACCTCCTGAGGTCAGTCTGGACCGAGACCACCTCCTGAGGTCAGTCTGGACCGAGACCACCTCCTGAGGTTAGTCTGGACCCAGACCACCTCCTGAGGTTAGTCTGGACCCAGACCACCTCCTGAGGTTAGTCTGGACCGAGACCACCTCCTGAGGTTAGTCTGGACCGAGACCACCTCCTGAGGTTAGTCTGGACCGAGACCACCTCCTGAGGTTAGTCTGGACCCAGACCACCTCCTGAGGTTAGTCTGGACCCAGACCACCTCCTGAGGTGGGACCACAGACTCCGAGGAGAATCTGATCCGGATCTGGAGCGTCTGGAAGTCCGGACCAGACGAGGTGTGAACGTCCTGACAGACAGTAACTGACTGAGTAACAGACAGAGACTCACAGACAGGGACGCGTCCTTGTCCAGCTTGTACTTGGCGGCGATGCCGAAGCGGGTGTTGTTGCTCCCGGCGGTCCAGGCCAGGGTCACGGCCGTCTCCAGCTCCTCGTTCACCTTCTGGTAGATGGAGCCTCCGAACTCGGTGCCGTCGTTCCTGAGGAGGAGAACCGGGATAAATGAAGACGTGACCAGGGTTTAGAAGAGCAGAGGTGACGTAATGTCCCTTTAACTGACACGTTGGTGTGCAGCTGGAAGTCTCCGGCGCGGTATCCCAGGGCGAAGTTGTTCTGGGCCAGTTTGGACTTGGCCGTGTCGAAGGCCATCTGGTAGCCGGCCAGCCAGCCCTCGTAGCCCAGCACGGCCGCCGCGTGGATGATGGGACCCTCGAAGTCCACGTCGCAGCCCAGGTTCACAAAGTCCCGCTTGTAGCCCGTCTTCAGCTTCCCGCTCTTCTTCCTGACGGACACGGATCAGGATTAGTGATTATTGATTATTGATCCATCGGAACATACAGAGAATCTACGGTCTGGCCCTTTAAACCTGATGATTGACAGGTCTGATCAGAGTTTTATATTCATATTAATAAACCGGTCTGAACCGGTCTCAGTTCACTGGTGGTCTGTTGTTGTGTGTTGATGGTCATTGTGTGTCATTGTGTGTTGAAACGTGTCTCACCCTGTGTTTGGTACAAACGACGTGTCCAGCGCCACCTTCAGGCCCTGAGCCAGCTGGGGGGGGGGGGACAACACATGGTGTTACACACAGAGCAGGGTGTTATCAGACTGAACACACACAGAGACACACACACACACACACACACACACACACAGACACACACAGACAGACACACACACACACACACACACACACACACACAGAGGTTGTGTCTGAAATCACTCCCTCATTCCCTACTGCCTACTCACTACATAGTGAATTCTATATAGTGACTATATAGTGACTCACTGGTCAAATAAAAAAACACTTCGGGTTCAGACATTAGGTTAGAATTAAAACGTTCTGACCGCGATCATAATGTTGGTTCAGGTACCATGGATATAACCATGGTAACAGCCGGTGTAGCACAGACCTACATCTGCATACCATACGACCACTATAAAAGCAATATATTAAGTGGCAACATATATATTTAAGCATCAAAAATGTTCAATCAGACCCACACAGTTTGAAACAACGTTGAGAACACACACAGCCAGTGTGTCACAACAAAGCATAAACCGCCGCTAATGCTAGCTTAATGCTGTAGTAATGCAAAAGCCCATAGACGGGCTAACAGAGATTAGTCTCTATTTGCTCTGGCGTTTGTTTGGTAGTCAAACGACGTGTCCGGACAACTCTGGCAGCCTGGACACATTTATTGGAGGTTGCTGCTGCACTACTTGCATTTATTTGGTGGTTACACCGGTTGCTCTCATACATCCATGGTTGCTCTGGGCTGGTTATCAGATCTGCGAACCACAATGCATGATGGGATATCTTACTCCGGTTAGTGACCATCGGATGCTCACTACATTTCGCGGTGAATTGTGGGATAGATTCAGTCACTATATAGTGAGTATTTAATCATCACTCAACATTCGGACACCACTACAACATGGCGTGGTCACTATAGTGCACTATATAGTGGTTAGTGGGTGATTTCGGACACAGACACACACACACACACACACACACACACACACACACACACAGACACACACACACACACAGACACACACAGACAGACACACACAGACACACACAGAGGGACAGACCTGGTCCTCCACGGTGACCTCGGTAGCCAGCGTATTGTCCGTGTTCCACTTCTGGTTGAAGCTCAGTCCCAGCTCCTTCATCTTGTACTTGGTCTCCAGGCTGCCGGCCGCCTTCCCCGTGTCCGTGTTACTGGAGCCGGACGTGTTGAACTCCTGCACGCGCACACACACACACACACACAGCGTTAGAGCGACACACACAGACACACACAGGACACAGACTGACCCACAGAGACAGAGTGTTGGTGTTTGGAGGAAACCCAGAGAAGGAAGGTGAGTTATTCAACTGTGTAGAAATAAAACAGGTTTAAACACAGACACACAAACACACAAAACCTCAACACACTGATTAACATCACAGCCTCAAATTAACCGCACTGTTCCTTTAAAAACACACACTTTTAATCAATTAAAGCCTAATATGTACATTTATAATCTGTCTTAGGAAACAGTGTTTTGTGACTGGTTAAAACATGAATGAGCAGAGTAGTTAATAACTAAAGATAAGAGATGGTTAATAGAATAATAATAATAATAATAATAATAATAGTAATAATAATAATAATAATAACATTAATAATAATAATAAAGCAGAGTTCCTCCAGAGGGAAATGAATCAGAGACGATGAGACATCGACGTCCATGAGTGAAGACAAAACAACCAGGTCAAGACGTGAGGATGAGACAGGAAGCAGAGAAGAAGAGACGACCACCACCACGACAAGAAGAAGAAGAGAAGAGAAGAAGAGGAAGAGGAGGAGGAGGAAGAGGACGAGGAGGAAATGAAAGAGTGGTTTTAGTCCAAGCGACCGGATGGATCGTCTTACCATCTACATTAGAGCAGAGTCCAGGACAGAGGCAGCAGCAGGAGACAGAGCAGGTTAGGACACACGGAGAGGCTGCACACACACACACACACACACACACACACACACAGGATGCACGCACACACACTGAGACACACACACACACACACATCTGCAGCAGCAGCAGCAGCAGCGTCCACAGCTGGAACCTCAGAGCTCAGTTTAGTTCAGTTACAACATTTACAACAAGTCATGTCATCATGTGATGTCATCATGTGATGTCATCATGTGTGATGTCATCATGTGTGATGTCATCATGTGTGATGTCAGAGTGTGATGTCAGAGTGTGATGTCAGAGTGTGATGTCAGAGTGTAGTGGAGGCTGCAGCAGGAAACTGTTTTATAACCCTAACCCCTGCTGTTAAACCAACCTGCCCCCCCCCAATGATGGTGGCATGTGTTCTATGTGTTCTGTCAGAGTGTGATGTCATCATGTGATGTCAGAGTGTGATGTCATCATGTGATGTCATCATGTGATGTCAGAGTGTAGTGGAGGCTGCAGCAGTCTAATCCAGTGGTGGCGTGTGTTTTCTATGTGTGATGTCAGAGTGTGATGTCAGAGTGTGATGTCAGAGTGTGATGTCAGAGTGTGATGTCAGAGTGTGATGTCAGAGTGTGGATGTGCAGCAGCAGCAGCAGCATCATCAGAAGAAGAGAAGGTCCTCACCACTCCGCTCTGAGACTTGGTCTTCAGGTCCAGCTTCACCACGCCGAAGCCTGGAGGAGGGGGGGTGACAGGTGGAGGGGGGCAGGAGGGGCAGGTAGTGATGAGAGGAGACAGAATCAGGTTCAGTCCATTAACTCATTAACCACCAGGTGTTTCCTGTCAATCAGCTGCAGCAGCTCGTTAGCGTCTCCATGGTAACCACTGATAAGACGCCACATTGAGCATTCTGCAGAGTTATAACAATGGTTTGTTACATATTAAACTGAATCTAAGCATCGACTGCAGACGTCTCGTCTCCTGATTCACATTTAATCAACTGTTGTTTAAATAAAGTTTTATTCATTTTCCATAAAAACCAAAAGGACTGCTGTGATGTCTGATCCAGGTTGGTACTGATGTGATGATGGGATGTGTGAACTCACCGTAGCCCTTGCTGAAGATGTCCTTGGCAGCTTTGCCCAGGTCTGAGTAGGAGGGGGGGACAGCCATGGTGCTGCACAGATAAAGGTTATTACACACTATTTACACACTATTGTGATGATGTCAACAAACTCAATGTGACTCAACAAACTGATGTGTTTATCACCAAAACCTGTTTCACAACCAGACCACAGACCCAGGATGAGTGATGATGAATGAGACTCAGGAACCAGATGTGAGGAATGACCAGAGACCCATGAACCAGTGATGACCCATGAACCAGACCATGTGATGAACCAGATGAGAGACCCAGGAACCAGACCAGAGATGATGACCAGAGACCCAGGAATGACCAGAGTGAACCAGATGAGACCCAGGAACCAGATGAACCAGACCAGAGACCCAGGAATGAGAGACTGAACCAGATGATGACCAGATGATGTGATGAGAGACCCAGGTGACCATGACCAGACCAGAGACCCAGGAACCAGACCAGAGACTAGGAACCAGACCAGAGACCCAGGAACCAGTGAGGAACCAGACCAGAGACTCAGGAACCAGACCAGACCCAGGAACCAGACCAGAGACCCAGGAACCAGATGACCCAGGAACCAGACCAGAGATCAGGAACCAGACCAGAGACCCAGGAACCAGACCAGAGATGACCAGACCAGAGACCCAGGAACCAGACCAGAGACCCAGGATGACCCAGGAACCAGACCAGAGTGAACAGACCACCCAGGAACCAGACCAGAGACCCAGGAACCAGACTGAAGATGTCCTTGGCAGCTTTGCCCAGAACCAGTCAGAGAGAACCAGACCAGAGACCCAGGAGACCAGGGGACAGCCATGGTGAACTGCACAGACCCAGGAAAGACCAGTTATTAGGAACCAGACCACCCAGGAACCAGACCAGAGACTCAGGAACCAGACCATTTACAGGAACACTATTGTGTTTCTCAACAAACTGAACCAACAGAGACCAGAGACCCAGGAACCAGACCAGAGACTCAGGAACCAGACCAGAGACCCAGGAACCAGACCAGAGACTCAGGAACCAGACCAGAGACCCAGGAACCAGACCAGACAGACCAGGGACTCAGGAACCAGACCAGAGACCCAGGAACCAGACCAGAGACCAGACCAGGGACCAGGAACCAGACCAGGAACCAGACCAGAGACTCAGGAACCAGACCAGAGACCCAGGAACCAGACCAGAGACCCAGGAACCAGACCAGAGACCCAGGAACCAGACCAGAGACCCAGGAACCAGACCAGAGACCCAGGAACCAGACCAGAGACCCAGGAACCAGACCAGAGACCCAGGAACCAGACCAGGAACCAGACCAGAGACTCAGGAACCAGACCAGAGACCCAGGAACCAGACCAGAGACCAGACCAGAGACTCAGGAACCAGACCAGAGACCCAGGAACCAGACCAGGAACCAGACCAGGAACCAGACCAGAGACCAGACCAGAGACTCAGGAACCAGACCAGAGACCCAGGAACCAGACCAGAGACCCAGGAACCAGACCAGGAACCAGACCAGGAACCAGACCAGGAACCAGACCAGAGACCAGGAACCAGACCAGAGACCAGGAACCAGACCAGAGACCAGGAACCAGACCAGGAACCAGATCAGAGACCCAGGAACCAGACCAGGAACCAGACCAGAGACCCAGGAACCAGACCAGAGACCCAGGAACCAGACCAGGAACCAGACCAGGACCTCATCAGTCTCAGCTGATCTGAGTTCACTCTCAACATTTATTGATTCTGCACGACATTTACATTCTTTCATGAACTCGATGAATGAAAATAAAATAAAACTGATGCAGCTTCACAACAATAACAACAATCTGACTGAACAACACAGTCTCATTGTTCATGAACAGACTCACAACCACCAGGAAAAGTTCAACAATGACGTCACCATTTCAATCTCCTAGACTTCTCAACGCTGTCTGAACTGCATTCAGCTTTTCCAGGTTTTCCAGGTTTTCCAGGTTTGTCCCGGCTCCTGCAGAGCTGCTGGTGACAGGGATGAGTCATGATCACCATTGACTCACACTCACCATGTTCACTAATCTGATCCTCTGTCATTCACTAACACACACAGTAGTAGTGATATTAATATTATTAATATTAATAATAGTGATCAGTGTCTTCTGACTGGACAGAGAACAGCCTGTTCCTGGGGGGGGGGGGGGCAGGGGGGCTGCTAACTGCTAACTGCTAACTGCTAAAGCTGCACCTGGAGAACACATGCACATTAAAACGGAATGTTTCACAGCGCGCGGAGGTTTAATGAGAGTCAGAAGGGATGAAGGAGGAGGAGGAGGAGGAGGAGGAGGAGGAGGAGGAGGAGGAGGAGGAAGGTCATGGAGAAGCTGCAGAACAAAAGCGTGTCCGGTCCTGTGTGAGAGCAGCTGAAGGTTGAACAGAACCAGAAGCTGATCGATTATAGATATAGATATTGATCAGGTTCTGATAAACAGGTGATGATGATGACGATGATGAAACAAAGGAACCAGCGGAGCTTGGTGCATCTGTAGCGGGACAAAGGAGCAGATGGGCCGGTGGAGAGGAGGAGGAGGAGGAGGAGGAGGAGGAGGAGGAGAGAGGAAGAGGAGGAGGAGGAGGAGGAGGAGGAGGAGGAGGAGGAGGAGGAGGAGGAGGAGGAGGAGGAGGAGGAGGAGGAGGAGGAGGAGGAGGAGGAGGAGGAGGAGGAGGAGGAGGAGGAGGAGAGAGGAGGAGGAGGAGGAGGAGGAGGAGGAGGAGGAAGAGCAGCAGCTCCTGGGACTCATTACTGATGCTCAGAGTCTCGGTTCTCTCTCCAGACACTCACACCCTGTTAGCCGCAAACCGAGCTCACTAAGCGGCTGCAGCTGTTAGCAGGCTCCGGCTCCGGCTCCGGCTCCGGTTCTGGCTCCGGTTCTGGTCCAGTAGCAGTGAGTCTGTCTGTCTGTCTGTGCACCATCACACACGGATTAAAGTGTGCGTGCATCATCAGCAGCATCATTACATAACACAGAACCTGCAGCTAAACCGCTAACAGGCTAACGGAGCTAACAGGCTAACGGAGCGGCGGCTAACCTTGAGCACAACGTCATCAAAGAGGCGGTTGCGTTCAATTAAAACGTAATAAATGAAGGTTAATGAGCGGTTCTTACCCGGTGTGGAGGTGTTAGCGGAGGGGGGGTGGTTCTGGTCCTGGTCCTGGTCCTGGTCCTGGTCTGGTCTGGTCCCTGGTCCTGCGGGTGACAGCTAGCCTAGCTTCGCTCAGCTCTGACTACAACAGAGCGACTCAGGGCACAATGAAGGAGACTCATGGCGCGTGCGCGGTGACGGCGGGAAACGGCCATCAAAGAGTCAGTGCGACGGAGCGACGACAAGAGAACAATCCCCTCCTTCTCTCTGCTCCTCCCATGGCTCCTCCTGAGGACAGCAGGGTTTATCTCAGCTGCTGCTGTGTCACTGCAGCAAAGAGTCATCAAGTGTTTACTTATCACACAATAAAACACATTTATTAATTCATGAATAATACACGAAATAGATCATATAATATAAAGTTTAAATGCATGATGCTGTTTGTTTCCATAAGTGTTCATTGACAAAAACAGAACAAAACTCAAAAACACTGTTTAATCCTTCATCTACTGTATCTTTAGATCTTAAATGTATAATTTAGATGTTTTTTTATTGTCTCATTGTCTTGTCTCAACTGACCTAATCTTTGTCTGAAATAAAATACATTTCTATGAATGTATGTATAAAGTTATCTATAGTAATAGTGTCAACTCATCGTGAAAAAGCCAAACATGTTTAACAATAAAGTCCCAGTGAGTTGGACTGTGACGTCACAGCTCCAGACAGCGCCCCCTGCAGACCACACGGTGCTGCTGCTCTGACAGAGGAACTCCTCAGTCCACCTTAACACTCAGAGCCCAACATGGCGCTTCCTGGAGGGGGGGGGGGGGTCGGCTGCCCCGCCCTGACTGAACACTGACTCGACGCTATCTGCTCCGTGTGTGTGTGAGAGTGTGTGTGTGTGTCGAGGTGATAACTTCACTCTCACAAGTACAACACGCACACACACACACACACGCGCGCGCACACACGCACACACGCACACCCCCCAGGTCCAGCAGCAGAGTCCAATGTCCGGCCTCTGGTCCTGCTGCTGCTCCGCCGCTGCGCCGCCTCCCGCTGCACTCTGACCCGGGACTGAGAGGCTGTAGTCGGTCTGCGCGGCTCCGAGGCTCCGCTGGTTCTGGTCCTGGTTCTGGTCCTGGTTCTGGTTCTGGCTCCATCACACAACAACAAAGTTCCAGCAGAGTTTGAGTGAAGTGAAGCCGTGGAGGAGTGAGTCATGTCGGGACAAGCAGGCTTCGTGAACCCGTTCCCCAGACCCCGGTGCCTCGCGGCGGCGGCTGCAGCTCCGGCCGGGAAGGCGAAGCTCACTCACCCGGGGAAGGCGATCCTGGCCGGTAGGACACACTAACTTACTGTTGTTGGGTTGAGGCGCT
>CM064904.1:27612733-27656811 GCA_030347415.2 Decapterus maruadsi | reverse complement strand
CACTGAAGTGGATTGAACAGTGATGAAGTTGCAGAAACTGGTGCAAAATCTTCTAGTTCTAGTGATGGAGATGTTAAACCTGTCAACGAGGACACACACACTCGTGCACATGGGACAGAAGTGAGTGAAGTCTCTTCTCTGCTGGTCCAGGGTCAGATATCTCAGACTGAAACTGCACAGAACTGGATTTCTAGTGGTGAAGTTGCAGAAATTGGTGCAAAATCTTGTTCCAGTGATGGAAGTGTTGTAGTTCTGCTCTAAACCTGTCAACTACAACAGATCCAGTGGTGCATATGGTAGATGATCCGCTCTACTGGTTCTACTGGTTCTACTGGTTCTACTGGTTCCACTGGTTCTCACTGATAGATTCACTGCTTTCACTCCAGAGAAGTGAAATAAGCAGCAGATGTTGCTGTAATGTTTTACATGATGATGGATATTTAACAGCCTGATGTTGAACCTGCAGGGACAAAGTCTGGTTCCAGTGATGGAAAGACTTTATGCATAAAGGTATTTACTAGGATAAATACATGCATATGGTAGATGATCCACTAAAGGGCCATTCCCACTGGTTCTTACAGACAGATTCACACTAACTGAAGTGTTTTAGTGTTCGGCCAGAAGGATCTACCAGGCCTGTGAGGGCAGATAGCCTCAGTCTGGGGGGGGGGGGGGCAGATAGCCTCAGTCTGGGGGGGGGGGGGGTTGGGGGGGGGACAGATGTGGTGTAATGTGGTGACGCAGCAGTCAGCATGAAACCATGTGAGGATCCAGATGATTGAGTTAAATCCAGATCAGTGACACTCGGGTCTCTGTCCTGGGACTGAGGCCTGGAACAGAGACCTGACCTCCCCCCCCCCCCCCCACCATGTTTAAAGAGGCGTCATGGCTGACGTCTACGTAGTGAACTCTAGTGAACGTTGGTTTAATCAGTGACAGGAAGTCAAACTTCACTCAGAGTTCAGGCTGATCATTAATATCAATACTGATAACAGACTGATAACCAATCACTGACTGGCTGGCTGGCTCCGCCCCCTGACCAGCAGCCTGCTGGCTCCGCCCCCTGAGCAGCAGCCTGGCTGGCTCCGCCCCCTGAGCAGCAGCCTGGCTGGCTCCGCCCCCTGACCAGCAGCCTGCTGGCTCCGCCCCCTGACCAGCAGCCTGCTGGCTCCGCCCCCTGACCAGCAGCCTGGCTGGCTCCGCCCCCTGAGCAGCAGCCTGGCTGGCTCCGCCCCCTGACCAGCAGCCTGCTGGCTCCGCCCCCTGAGCAGCAGCCTGGCTGGCTCCGCCCCCTGACCAGCAGCCTGGCTGGCTCCGCCCCCTGACCAGCAGCCTGCTGGCTCCGCCCCCTGACCAGCAGCCTGCTGGCTCCGCCCCCTGACCCGCAGCCTGCTGGCTCCGCCCCCTGACCAGCAGCCTGGCTGGCTCCGCTCCCCTGACCAGCAGCCTGACCTGCCTGCTGGCTCCGCCCCCTGACCAGCAGCCTGCTGGCTCTGCCCCCTGACCAGCAGGCTGCTGGCTCCGCCCCCTGAGCAGCAGCCTGCTGGCTCCGCCCCCTGACCTGCAGCCTGCTGGCCCCGCCCCCTGACCAGCAGCCTGCTGGCTCCGCCCCCTGACCAGCAGCCTGGCTGGCTCCGCCCCCTGACCAGCAGCCTGGCTGGCTCCGCCCCCTGACCAGCAGCCTGCTGGCTCCGCCCCCTGACCTGCTGGCTCCGCCCCCTGACCAGCAGGTTGCTGGCTCTGCCCCCTGACCAGCAGCCTGGCTGGCTCCGCCCCCTGACCAGCAGCCTGCTGGCTCCGCCCCCTGACCTGCTGGCTCCGCCCCCTGACCAGCAGGTTGCTGGCTCTGCCCCCTGACCAGCAGGCTGCTGGCTCCGCCCCCTGAGCAGCAGCAGCAGCCTGCAGCCTGCTGGGCCCCCTGACCAGCAGCCTGAGCTCAGTGACCAGCAGCCTGGCTGGTGACACCAGAGGGTGACCAGCAGCCTGCTGGCTGGCTCCGCCCCCTGACCGGCTCCGCCCCCTGACCAGCAGGCTGCTGGCTCCGCCCCCTGACCAGCAGCTCAGTGACGCTGTGTGACATCAGACGTCACATGATGTTGATCCTTGAATCCTTTATCTGACGTCACATGATGTTGATGTTGATCCTCTTTATCTGACGTTAGAGAAAGTGGTGTAATAACCTTTATTTCTACTGAATGAGGAGAAACATGTGGCAGGTTCAGAGCAGCTGATCAACGTCAAGAAACTCCTGCTCACTTTGTTCTCGGTGCATCGTTGTGTATTTATTAAAATGTTTGGTTGTTAAACTCCAAACAACACAAACATCGGCCTTTTAATAAATACACAACTCTGCAGGTCAGAGGACGACAACGACAACGACACCCAAAGTGTTTCACTGCAGTTTATCTTCACTGATCAATATGTAAATATGAAATTCACTTTAGATCCAGGTGCGTTCAAATGTCGCCAGAATAATTGGAAAACTCAGTTTCAGACTTGAATCTTTCGTGTCAACAACAGCGTTGTCGTTGTAACTTGTTGAGCTGTGACGTTGGAGGACGACGGTGAACGTGACAAACCTTTGATTCACGGTGCAAATATTTTCTTTAAAGGGACAGTTCAACATTTAGTCCAACTGTCCCATCACCATAACCCCTATAGTCATAGCAGTAGGTTCATTACCTTTCATTTTAATTGTCGGTGCAAGCTGTTTTTAGAACGGCGGAGCAGAGCCGTGAGCTGCAGAGTTGTTTTAGAGGGAAATACAGAGACTGTTGATGAACAACTGTCCCTGAAGGCAACGTGCATCAGAGGTTTTACATGAATTTCCCTCTAAAACAACTCTGTGTGGTAACGTTGTGTTATGATGTCATAGCGTGGTGAATGTGCAGGTCACAACTTGTCCACCAGAGCGTTGTGGAGTTGTTGGATTGTGTATTTGATGAGTTTGATGAGGGAAACCAAGAAATCCCATAATGAGCCTCCGTAGCGTAGCTCTGAGCAGCTCACGGCTCTGCTCCACCGTTCTAAAAGACAATTAAAGGTAACGAACCTACTGCTGTGACTATAGGGGTTATGGTGATGGGACAATCTGACTAAATGTTGAACTATCCCTTTAAAGCAGGTTCATAATGTTCAGTAGAAACAACGTCTCGTTCCAAAGCACACGAACATGACGTAGGAATGTCCCAGGGGCCGTGAAGGCATCGTCCCTCAGGACAAACACCCGGACTGACGTGTCACACAGGTGGAGGGAGTGTGTGTGTCTGTGTGTGTGTGTGTGTGTGTGTGTGTGTGTGTGTGTGTGTGTGTGTGTGAGTGTGTGTGTGTGTGTGTGTGTGTGTGTGTGTGTGTGTGTGTGTGTGTGTGTGTGTGTGAGTGTGTGTGTGTGTGTGTGTGTGTGTGTGTGTGTGTGTGTGTGTGTGTGTGTGTGTGTGTGTGTGTGTGTGTGTGTGTGTGTGTGTGTGTGTGTGTGTGTGTGGAGCTGGTTAAACTGGTTGTGTGTCTCCTCCTCAGCCTGAACTCCAGGACCAGCAGCAGGTACCATGACGACCATCACCGTGTGTTGTTTGTGTGTTGTTTGTCTAACTCTGTTACACAACACTCACCAAAATAAAAGCCTGGCTGTGCCAGAGCTTCTTACCAAAATAAAAGCCTGCAGCCTGCGGTGTGTTTGATGCTCTGCTGAAAACAGTCATTAGCGGCTCAGTGAGCGCGTGTCCGTCTGACCTGCATGATGTCTGAGTTACAGGGCGCACGCCGCCGCGGACGCCGTGGACGCCGCGGACGCCGCGGCGCCGTGGTGCGTTCGAGTGCCCTGCAGAACCCGTGCATGCAACAACAAAGAGTCTTTTTAAGCACGTTGGACTCAGTTAAAGGGTTGTTGTTTTTCAGCTGCTGCAGAAACGTGTGGTTTGTGAACGTGTCCTGAACGAGCTGCGTTCACTGACCGTGGGACGTCGTAGTTTCAGCTGCTGCAGCAAAACCTGACTAAACTTTACAACAACTACACACGATGAAGTCATGATGATAAAACCAAGGACTCTGAGCTTTAGAAACAAGTTTTATGTAAATATATATTATATTTATATTCTATTCAGTCAGTTGTTCATCACGTCATTTATTAAGTCAGTAAATGATGAACGTTTATAAAACATCTTCATTTCTACATCTGAACTAAAACCCATCTCTAAATCCTGCATTTAAAACGTTAAAGTACAGAAGTATCATCGGTTACATGCACTTCAAGTAATAGAAGTAATAGATTACATAGTAATACTAATAGAAGTAATAGATTACATAGTAATCCTAATGAGTTGAGGCTGTTCATACAAGTTGAAGAGTTTTTATAAAGTTTCCTTCGGTTCCTGAACGCGTCACGTGTCCAACAGCCGAGGATCAGACCATCTGAACTCTGTGTGTTGTCACGGTGACGATGTGGTAGAAACTCTGCAGGCTACACAACACTACACTACACTACACAACACTACACTACACTACACAACACTACACTACACTACACTACACTACACTACACAACACTACACTACACTACACAACACAACACTACACTACACACCCCCTGTGGTTGGACGGAGGCCTGATGGAGGGGGGGGTGGTATCTGTGGGCAGGATCGCACTCTGTCAGCCGAGCCAATCAGAGGCCGGCGCTCTGTTTGCTGTTGAACGGCAGATGTGACAGCGAGAGTTTTAAGGTGGAACGGAGGAGTTCAATAGAAACACCGAAGGTTACCTTTATTACAATCAAATACACTTTATATTATCATCATCCTGTTGATGCATCAGTGTTTGTGTATTTAACCCTTTGTTAGCATGGTGTGGTGTGGTGTGTGTTGTTAGATCATGACTCCACTCTTCTGTCTCGACACGAGTCTAAATTCAGAGTTTGTCGGTCAGTGTTTCGTTCTGAGCAGCTCTGAACGTCTCAGTGTGTGTGTGTGTGTGTCCCTGTGACTGACAGCGTTGTGTTGTTGCAGGTGGCATCGCTGGAGGCATGTGTGTGTGTGTGTGTGTGTGTGAGGAAATGTGAATATTTGTTGTTGTGTGGCGCTGATCATCAAAGAACCTGAGGGTTATATGAGAGAAACATCACTGACCTGTTGTCTTGTTGTCTGCAGCTGGGATGCTGTGTGTCTGTGCAGAAGCGGCTGCCTGTGTGTCAAGTACAGAGGCATAGGTACACAACTACTACACAACTACTACACAACACAACACAACTACTGTCTGCATGTGTGTGTGTGTCCCTCAACTACACAACGTTGTGTTGTTGCAGGTACACAACACTGGACACTCACAGATCACAACACCTTCCCCACAGAGTACGTGAAGACTCAGCTGCAGCTGGACGAGAAGGCCAACCCCCCCAAGTACAGGGGCATAGGTACACAACTACACAACTACACAACTACTACACAACAACTACACAACTACACAACAACACAACAACACTACACTACACAACACAACCCAGAGTACGTGAAGACTCAGCTGCAGCTGGACGAGAAGGCCAACCCCCCCAAGTACAGAGGCATAGGTACACAACTACACAACTACTACACAACTACACAACTACTACACAACAACACTACACTACACAACTACACTACACTACACAACCTCATGCAGCTGCAGCTGGACGAGAAGGCCAACCCCCCCAAGTACAGGGGCATAGGTACACAACTACTACACAACACTACACAACTACACAACAACAAAACACAAAAACAACACAACAACACTACACTACACAACACAACCCAGAGTACGTGAAGACTCAGCTGCAGCTGGACGAGAAGGCCAACCCCCCCAAGTACAGGGGCATAGGTACACAACTACTACACAACTACACAACTACACTACACAACTACACAACTACTACACAACTACACAACTACACAACACTACACAACTACACAACTACTACACAACTACTACACAACTACTACACAACTACTACACAACACTACACAACTACTACACAACTACTACACAACTACTACACAACTACACTACACTACACAACACAACACAACACAGAGTACGTGAAGACTCAGCTGCAGTTGTGGTAACGTGTTGCAACAAGTTACAGGGTCAGGATATTACACAACTACTACACAACTACTACACAACACTACACAACTACTAATATTTAGTAACAATCCAGACTGGACAACACAACACAACCTGTTTCCTTTGAAGACTCAGCTCAGCTGAGGAAACAAGTACAGGTGATAAATCAATTACACATTTTCACAACTTCAACTACACAAATCACACAACACTACACAACTACTACACAACTACACAACACTACACAACACTACACAACACAACCTGGATATTGATTAAGATTCATTGCAGCTGAGGAGAGGCCAACCCCCCAAGTACAAAGTCTCCAGGGTCACAACTACTACACAACTACACAACTTCCACAACATTACAACTACACAACTACTGACACAACTTTACTGTTACACAACTACTAACAACTACTACACAACACTACACAACTACTACACAACTACTACACAACTACTACACAACTACACTACACTACACAACACAACACAATTTGGAGACATGAAGATTATAGCTGCAGCTGTATTGGAAGGCCAACCCCCCAAGTACAGGGGAGGACATCAACTACTACACAACTACTACACAACACTACACAACTACTACACAACTACTACACAGTTTACACTACACTACACAACACAACACATTTTTTCCATATTTGTAGACAAGACAGCTGCTTCTGTCTCTCACCCCCCAAGTTCAACAACTACTACACAACACAACACAACTACTACACAACTACACAACTACTACACAACTACACAACACTACACTACACAACACAACACAACCCAGAGTACGTGAAGACTCAGCTGCAGCTGGACGAGAAGGCCAACCCCCCCAAGTACAGAGGCATAGGTACACAACTGTCTCACAAGATACACAACTACTACACAACACTACACAACTACTACACAACTACACAACACTACACCTGGAGCTCGTTAACATGTTTATAAACAACACTACACAACACAACCCAGAGTACGTGAAGACTCAGCTGCAGCTGGACGAGAAGGCCAACCCCCCCAAGTACAGAGGCATAGGTACACAACTACTACACAACTACACAACACTACACAACTACACAACACAACACAACCCAACCCAGAGTACGTGAAGACTCAGCTGCAGCTTTATAAACAATCCCCCAAGTACAGAGGCATAGGTACACAACTACTACACAACTACACAACTACACTACACTACACAACTACTACACAACTACACAACACTACACAACACTACACAACACAACCCAGAGTACGTGAAGACTCAGCTGCAGCTGGACGAGAAGGCCAACCCCCCCAAGTACAGAGGCATAGGTACACAACTACTACACAACTACACAACTACACAACACTACACAACTACACAACTACACAACAACACTACACTACACAACACAACACAACCCAGAGTACGTGAAGACTCAGCTGCAGCTGGACGAGAAGGCCAACCCCCCCAAGTACAGAGGCATCGGTACAACACAACACAACACAACACAACACAACACAACACAACACAACACAACACAACACAACACAACACAACACAACACACAGCTACACAACACAACACAACACAACACAACACAACACAACACAACCCAGAGTACGTGAAGACTCAGCTGCAGCTGTTATATGTTATATTAAGTACAGAGGCTGTACACAACTACACAACTACACAACTACACTACACAACTACACAACAACACAACAACACTACACAACACTACACAACACAACCCAGAGTACGTGAAGACTCAGCTGCAGCTGGATGAGAAGGCCAACCCCCCCAAGTACAGAGGCATAGGTACACAACTACTACACAACTACTACACAACTACTACACAACACTACACAACTACACAACAACACTACACTACACAACACAACCCAGAGTACGTGAAGACTCAGCTGCAGCTGGACGAGAAGGCCAACCCCCCCAAGTACAGGGGCATAGGTACACAACTACTACACAACTACACAACTACTACACAACACTACACAACTACTACACAACTACACAACACTACACAACACTACACAACACAACCCAGAGTACGTGAAGACTCAGCTGCAGCTGGACGAGAAGGCCAACCCCCCCAAGTACAGGGGCATAGGTACACAACTACTACACAACTACACAACTACACAACAACACAACAACACTACACAACTACACAACCCAGAGTACGTGAAGACTCAGCTGCAGCTGGACGAGAAGGCCAACCCCCCCAAGTACAGAGGCATAGGTACACAACTACTACACAACTACACAACACAACACAACCTCATGCAGCTGCAGCAGGCTAACTAACCCACCCACTTCCAGCACCTATGCTAAGCTAAGCTAACTGCAGATGGACAGACACTATATATTCATAACGTAGTAGTATTGCAGTATGTGTAGTAGTATTGCAGTATGTTGTGGTAACGTGTTGCTACATGTTATTGTCAGGATATTGCATCAGTGTTGTATTGTGTGGTTAAAATGAGCAGTGTAATATTTAGTAATGATCCAGATGTGGAGTCAGTCTGAACTCGTCTCCTTTGGTTCACTCAGGAAACTGTGATAAATCATTGTCGTATTTTCACCAGGATTCACCAGAAATCAGACAACAGTCGTGTGAGTGTGAGCTGTGACAGTAGATCACATGGTTACAGCTCTGACAGGGGGTTGAGGAGCTGGATATTGATTAATGATTGATTAGTGAGGAGAGGCTTCAGGTCCAAAGTCTCAGGGTCTCCACCGCTCGCTGCTCCCAGTTCCACCTGATTAATGAGAACTCTTTGATCTCTGATGAACTTTGACCCTGTTTGTCTGTGGAATCAGACCCAGATCAGATCACTTCCTTTATTTTATATATATTATAATAGGCCCACTGGTCCATGACCATATTTGGAGACATGTAGAGATTATAATGGGTGTGTATTGCACGGAATGTTGGTGTCAGAGTGATGACATCATCACTCAGAGTGGGAGAAGTTTCCTCTTTCCACGCTCCTCCTGGACACAGTTTACACTCTACACACATGATTTTTTCCATATTTGTAGACAAACCTGTTCTGTTTCTCACCATGTGTTCAACATCTCAGAGAGACTGACAGAATTTAAATGATCAGCCTCTGAGTGCGGCCACGTCTGTCTCTGCTCCTCATTGACTCCAATACAAAGATGTTCTGAGAGAAGCAGAACGGACCAACGTTTTAAAACTGCCAGCGTCTAAATATTTCCTGTAGAAACAGCAGAACCACAGCAGATGGTTCAGGAAGTCCTGACAGCGCTGACGGTTTGGGTTTGGTTCTGATAGGAGCTACCGTTCTGTCACAGTGAGGCTGACTGTGAGACGTCTCTCCTCAGGCCAGAGCTCGTTAACATGTTTATAAACAATCCACCTGGAGCTCGTCAACATGTTTATAAACAATCCACCTGGAGCGCGTTAACATGTTTATAAACAATCCACCTGGAGCTCGTCAACATGTTTATAAACAATCCACCTGGAGCTCGTTAAGGTTTATAAACAATCCACCTGGAGCTCGTTAACATGTTTATAAACAATCCACCTGGAGCTCGTTAACATGTTTATAAACAATCCACCTGGAGCTCGTTAACATGTTTATAAACAATCCACCTGGCGCTCGTTAACATGTTTATAAACAATCCACCTGGAGCTCGTTAAGATGTTTATAAACAATCCACCTGGCGCTCGTTAACATGTTTATAAACAATCCACCTGGAGCTCGTTAAGATGTTTATAAACAATCCACCTGGAGCTCGTTAAGGTTTATAAACACTAGGCAATAATCACTGTATTGTTCTTTCTAATGTGCATCCCCTCCTCCTGTCCCCCCCTGCCCCCTCTCCCCTCCCCCCAGTGGACTGTGTGAAGCAGACGGTGGACGGTCATGGCGTGAGGGGTTTGTACCGAGGCCTGAGCTCTCTGCTCTACGGCTCCATCCCTAAAGCAGCCGTCAGGTAACCACACCTCGTCCACGTCAACCTGTCATTTCTGATCTAAATCAATGAGTTGATGATCAAAGCCTTTGATTGGTGCAGGTTATGATTCTGATGTTGGTGCTTAATCACTTTAAGTTTGCATCATGAAAAATCTTATTTAGTCCAAACATCCAATAATTTTTTTTTTTTTTAAATGACGTAAACACTTCATTCATGTTATATTATGGAACTGTTCATTCTCTATATCAACTAACTGATGGATCAACAGCTGTTTGTTGGGTTGCCAGGTTGTAAAAACAAACCCCCTGTTCGTGCTGTTTTAATGCTAATGAGACGATGATGGAAAGATGATAGTTTTTTGATTAGGTGTTAATTGTTGTGTGTGTGTGTGTGTGTGTGTGTGCGTGTGCGTGTGCGTGTGCGTGTGTGTGTGCGTGTGCATGTGCGTGTGTGTGCGTCTGTGTGTGTGTGTGTGTGTGTGTGTGTGTGTGTGTGTGCGTGTGTGTGTGTGTGTGTCTGTGTGTGTGCGTGCGTGTGCGTGTGCGTGTGCGTGTGCGTGTGCGTGTGCGTGTGTGTGTGTGCGTGTGTGTGTGTGTGTGCGTGTGTGCAGGTTCGGTGTGTTTGAGTTCATCAGTAATAAGATGCGTGACGAGAACGGCCGTCTGGACAGTAAGAGAGGTTTCCTCTGCGGTCTGGGCGCCGGCGTGGCCGAGGCCGTGTTCGTCGTCTGCCCCATGGAGACGGTCAAGGTAAACAACAACAACAACAACAACAACTCTCAGGTTTTCTCCCATGATGCTTTGTTCTTCACCTGTCTGCGTCTCGGCGTCGCTGCAGGTCAAGTTCATCCACGACCAGACGTCGGCCAATCCCAAGTACCGAGGCTTCTTCCACGGAGTCAGAGAGATCGTCAGGACCGAAGGTAACCACGGCGACCAGTGGCGTTCATCTGAACACACAGATTATTTCCTGTTGCTGTGTTTGTTAAAGGGACAGTTCAACATTTAGTCCAACTGTCCCATCACCATAACCCCTATAGTCATAGCAGGAGGTTCATTACCTTTAATTGTCGGTGCAAGCTGTTTTTAGAACGGCGGAGCAGAGCCGTGAGCTGCTCAGAGCATCAAATACACAATCCAACAACTCCACAACGCTCTGGTGGACAAGTTGTGTTGATGTTTTGTTTGATATTCGGCAGAAACACAGTGTTTATCAGTGAATTCATGGTTGTGAGTCTGAGTAATGAGACTGATGGAAACGCAGCGCCGCCCCCTGCTGGTCCAGGTGTGTGTGTGTCACTGCAGGTGGTTCCTCTGATCCAACAGTGTGTATATCGTCATGGTGATGTTCATGTTGTCATGGTGATGATGTGATGTGCAGGGCTGAAGGGGACGTACCAGGGTCTGACGGCCACGGTGCTGAAGCAGGGATCCAACCAGGCGATCCGCTTCTACGTCATGACCTCGCTCAGGAACTGGTACAAAGGTACACACACACACACACACACACACACACACACACACACACACACATAGATTATATTATAGATTACATCATCTGACCTTTATGTCATCATCTCCAAGGCGACGACCCCAACAAATCCATTAACCCCCTGTTGACCGGCCTGTTTGGAGCGGTGGCCGGAGCCGCCAGCGTGTTTGGAAACACTCCACTGGACGTCATCAAGACCAGGATGCAGGTACACAACAATACTACACAACAAATACTACACAACTACACACACACATCAAGACCAGGATGCAGGTACACAACAATACTACACAACTACACAACTACACAACATGAAACACTCCTCTGGACGTCATCAAGACCAGGATGCAGGTACACAACAATACTACACAACAAATACTACACAACTACACACACACATCAAGACCAGGATGCAGGTACACAACAATACTACACAACTACACAACTACACAACATGAAACACTCCTCTGGATGGATGGATGGATGATAGATGATGGAATGGATCCTGGATGGACGTCATCAAGACCAGGATGCAGGTACACAACAATACTACACAACAAATACTACACAACAAATACTACACAACTACACACATACACAACAACAATGAATACTACACAACTACACAACATGAAACAACAACAAGACTTGTTGTTTTTACAATGTGCTGTAAATAAACCTTCTCCCTGTGTTCGTTCAGTAGAAATATATAACATATAAATATATACACTATACCGTATGCACACACATACAAGTACACATACACACATATAAGTACACATACACACATATAAGTACACATACACACATATAAGTACACATACACACATACAAGTACACATACACACATATAAGTACACATACACACATATAAGTACACATACACACATATAAGTACACATACACACATATAGTCACAGTGTGTTTCACGTCCACAGGGTCTGGAAGCTCACAAGTACAAGAGCACGTTGGACTGCGCCGTGAAAATCATGAAGCACGAGGGACCGAAGGCGTGAGTTCACTACTGACCTGATGGAGGGATGGATGGAGGGATGGAGGGATGGAGGGATGGATGGAGGGATGGAGGGATGATGGATGGATGGAGGGATGGATGGATGGATGGATGGAGGGATGATGGATGGAGGGAGGGATGGATGATGGATGGAGGGATGGATGGATGGATGGATGGATGATGGATGGTGGATGTTGGATGGATGGAGGGATGGATGATGGATGGTGGATGTTGGATGGATGGAGGGATGGAGGGATGGATGATGGATGGATGGATGGTGGATGTTGGATGGATGGAGGGATGATGGATGGATGGATGGATGGATGGATGATGGATGGAGGGATGGATGATGGATGGATGGATGGATGGTGGATGTTGGATGGATGGAGGGATGGAGGGATGATGGATGGATGGATGATGGATGTTGGATGGATGGAGGGACGGAGGGATGATGGATGGATGGTGGATGGATGGATGGATGGAGGGATGGATGATGGATGGATGGATGTTGGATGGATGGATGATGGATGGAGGGATGGATGGTGGATGTTGGATGGATGGAGGGATGGATGGTGGATGTTGGATGGATGGATGGATGGATGGATGATGGATGGATGGATGGATGGATGATAGATAGATGGATAGAAGTCAGGTCTCCATCTCTGACTCCATGTTGGATCTCATCTCTCTTTCTCCTGGTCAGTTTCTATAAAGGCACGGTCCCTCGTCTGGGTCGCGTCTGCATGGACGTGGCCATCGTCTTCATCATCTACGAGGAGGTGGTGAAGGTCCTGAACGTCGTCTGGAAGACCGACTGAGATGGGAATGAGAATCCTGCTCTTCCTCCTCCTCCTGTTCCTCCTCCTCCTCCTCTTCCTCCTCCTCTTCCTCCCGGTGCTACGATCCAGGAGCTTCTAAAGGACAGAACCACCTCCTTCCAACTCACGGCTCTAGGTTCTAATATCTACCTCCACCTGGTTGTCACAGACACAGAGAGGGAGGGGGGGGTGGGGGGGGGTGGGGGAGGAGGGGGAGGGGGGAGGAGGAGGGGGGTTGGTCTTAGGTTTTATTTATAACAGTTATTTCCAGTGGAAGCAGAGCCGCTGCTTCTCACACTTAACGCTTTTATTTTGGATCATTTTCTTCTTTAATTCCAGAAAAAGGTTTTAGTTCCTTTTGTAAAAAGAGCTCAGGGAAGAAACGAGTCTCGCCTGCAGCTCTTTACAGTCACAGTGAAGCTGTGTGAACGTCAACGCCAACGCCAACGACCGACGACCCGACATAATGTGATTGAGGCGCCGTAAAGAAACGGTACTTGAAGATGAGATCAAAGCGTAGAGAAGAAGAAACGCCGTAGTTTCAGACTCAGCTCCAGCTCAGAGCCGCGGTCGATCACCAATAATCAATACTCAGACCTCACGCTGCAGAACTAAAGGTACAATGACCAGATTAATCAGCATCGTAGAGACGCAGCTTCACTTTTACGTTGCAGAGAGTTTTAACCCTTTAATCGACTCAGAAACACAAAGCAAAGTGCCTGTGATGATGTCACTGATGATGTCACTGATGATGTCACTGATTGATCTGATGATTGAATGTTGAGATGTTGAGCTGCACCGGTGCCTGTTCTCACTTCATCCTGACCGTTCTTAGGAAATATTATATGATAATTATTATTTTTAACGGAGTCTTTCTGCTTCAGATGTTTTAATTGCCTTCAATGCATAGAGAGAAGAAGAAGAAGAAGTGCCTTCCAGCTGCTTTTTATTGCAGAGTTTCAGGTTCTGTTGTTTTTTAATTTTTTATTTTTAACAATGTAATATTAATTGCCTTTAATTTTGACATCAACTGACGACCCAATGTGCCAACTGCTGCTCAGAACCTGAACCATGTTGTAGACTGGACTCTGTTTACATGCAGTGCAAGTCTTTGTGTTGATACAGTGTTTACTTTGCTCCATGTTGAACTGGGCCTTGTGTTCACCTACAGCTGTGTCATACACATAGATATATACATATAGATATAGATATATAGATATATATAAGTCTCTGTGGGGATGAACTTTCATTATATCACAAACATGTTGTGTAGCTAAACACAGTATTGTGCCTTCAGTCTAATTAATTCTAACATGTGCATCGCTCACCAATAAACATGGATCAGACTGTTCACAGAGTCCTGGTCATTCATTCACAGTGGAGAAGAAGTGGTAAATAAATGTATGTGTAGTTGTGTAGCTGTGTGTGGTGGAGGGGTGGAGGGGTGGAGGGGTGGGGGTCACAGGCTCCTGAACCCGGCCTCGAATGAACACACTGGGATTTCAGCCGCCTGGCTCAAAGCGTTAAGAGTTATTCAAAGAAAGGCATTAGAAAGCAAGCCCCCTTTACAAGGACATGGCAACCAGTTTTTGATGCTGTGGATCCCTCTGGACTGAGCTTCAACATTCCTCACTAACATGGTTGACTCTGGTGGTGTGTTTAAGTGTTTATGTGTGTAATCTGTTACTTGTTTTATGTTTATTCATAACTACTGAGTAGCTTATGCTATAGAAAAATGTATGGTTCTGTGGAAACTACATGTGACCTGGCCTGTTCTGAGCTGGAGCTGACCTTTGAGCTGGTGTGAGGGGCAGCAGTCTGGCTGAGACGCTGAGAAAGCAGCCATTTCCCTCCAGGTCACTTTGCCCCGGGCTGAGGGGGCGGGGCCACGGTGGGCGGGGCCACGGCGGGGGGGCGTCACCGAGTCGGGTAACCCGGTTTTAGCTCAGGTCCGGTTCAGGCCCCCCCTGATGGACTCTCTCTGGCCTGTCCAGCCTCCACCTGGTCTCTTTACTAAACCTAACCAGCTCCTGTCTTCACTCCTCACTCACAGTCACAACACAACCTCTCACTCAGAAATAGGTAAAAACCTCCACTTCCAGGTCTGGATACAAAAATGTCATGTTCCCCGGCTCCTTTTGGGGAAAAGCGGGAAACCTTTTTCTAAACACATAAAAAATAAAACAGATTGTTATTATATTATTGTATATATTTGGGAAAAGGCGGGGGTTGAAGCCCTTTCCTTTCCCGGCCGGTCCCATACGAAGTGGGATGATCCCCATCTGTTTACACACTAGCATCTTTGCGTCGTGACCTTGCTTCGCGGTTTTTGTGACGCTGCGCTTGCCGTAGTTGTCATTCGCAGAGTCCGGACTTCTCCTCGGGACGAATGAAAGAAAGATGTGTGTGTGTCTGAGTGTGTGAGTGTGTGTGAGTGTGTGAGTGAGAGTGTGTGTGAGCAGCAGCTTCCTCTTCTCCTTCAGTTCACCATGAGTGTGAACGGTGTGAACGGCTCCGGACACCGAGGCTTCTACTTCAGCACCGTCTTGTCTCTGGCTCGGTCGCTCGCTGCTCACCAGTTCCCGTCCATAGACAAGGTAAAACACGTTAGCTTCGGGCTAAGGAGCTAACGGCTAGGCTAGCAGCGCTAATACCTGTCAGTGTGAGACACCGAGGCCCGGCTCGGCTCTTCATGTGTGTGTCTGTTCTGTTGTGAGTCTGAAAACACTCCGGACACGTGTCTCATCGTGTCTGCGTGTGTTTTATTGAACAACTGTGTGTTTTTATCAGACAAACAGCCGCTTGTCGCGGAGCTAACGGCGGCTAACGCAGCTAGCTGCTGCTGCTGTTGTTTTCAACCTGTCGTTAATCTTTAATCTTCTTCCTCTGGGTTTATGTTCAAGACTCACAACGAGCTGCACAAACTCCACATTCCTGCACTTTCACTGCATCACAGTCAGTGTGTTGTTGCTGTTAGCTCGGTGTTAGCTCGCTGTTAGCTCCTTATTAGCTCCTTATTAGCTCCGTGGCTCCTTTCACACTGGAAACAGAGACTAAACTTTGTTGTTGTTGTTCCTAATGTGTCATTGTGACAACAAGGTCCTGCTGTCTTCTGTCATTTAACTCTAATTCATTATATTATATTATATTATATTATATTATATTATATTATATTATATTATGTTATATTATGTTATTACAGAGCTGCGACAATCTGCCGCTCAGATGATCAACAGAGAATGAATTGCAATGATGTTATTGTTTATTAACCTGAAGTCTGTTGGATTATAGTCTTATTATTACAGTATTATACAGGAACACTGTATTATTATAGTAGTATATTATATTACATTTATGATATTATTAGTAGTATACAGTTTTTATTACTGATATTATTATAGTGTGATATTATTATAGTAGTATACAGTTTATTACATTACACTGTGATATTATTACAGTAGTATACAGTTTATTACATTACACTGTGATTATTCAGTTAAAAAGCAGTGGATAGTTAAATTTTAGAGGCAAAGTCATGTTTAATGTGGTGTTTGTGCTTCAATAAGATGATGCATCAGAGTTAGTGCTCCTTCCATCAGCTGATTGACCAATCAGCTGATTGGTCAATCAGCTGATTGGTCAATCAGCTGATTGCTGCAGCTTTTAAAGTGAATTGTTTTGGCCTCATAAATCTCTCTACAGTAGACGATGATTTCTTCTTGGTTGTTTGTCTCATGAATGTACAGTCAGTTTCAGCCTGGCTGGTTTATATCACACTCACGTTGGTGTATTTTTCTAAAGCAAAGCTGTTTCTTATCAAATGCCTGTTGTTGGAAACCTTTGGCCGTTGAGACGTAGAGTTAAATAAAACAATACAGGTTAATGTTTACGGGACAGGATCCGTTGTTTTTAGCAGCGTTGGGTAGAGAACGGAGGGGAAGCTGAGCCAGAAGAGAGACTCCCTGCTGAGACGGAGAATGTGGAAACCTGAGGCAGGAAGTCGGTCGTGTGATGAAAGTGCTGAGATTAGCAATAACACAATGAGCAGCAGAACAGTGTGTTCACGCGTGTCAATAAATACCTGGTGTGTCAGTTTGTGGAACCAGTAAAGTGAATGATTAGACTCATTAACTGGCGTTTGTTCCTGTTTTTCACTGGTTTTCTGACTTGTCTTTGTTCTGGAGGGAAGTCTCTGTTGCCTGACGTTTATCCATCAATTACACCTCTTAGTTTCCTGATTGATTGATTATTTTGTGTCTTATCTCTGAGAAACGTCAGTAAAATGTGGTTGTATGAAGGCCTCTCCGTCAGCCTTTGGCACCATAAAAGTGTAATATATTTATTATATAACTCTCTGTGGCGAGTGATGGAAGCTGGTGCAGCTCCAACTTTCTCATTAAAACCTTCTTGTGTTTCCATGAACCAGGATTTTCTGGCTCAGTGAAAAGACGCTGAGCTCGTGTCTGCTTTGAGTTCTGGCCTTAACTCTTCAATCCCGTCTTAGTCGTAATTACAGTTCTGGCTCTGAGTTCCACAACAGTGTAGTAGAGCTCCAACTAATGAGTATTTTCATTATCCATTCATTAAATGATTAATTCATTACTTTGACTTTGACCCTGTTTGTCTGTGGAATCAGACACAGATCAGATTAGTTCCTTTATTTTATATATATTACATAGGGCCACGGGGCGACCGCACCGAGCCCTGGCCCACTGGTCCATGACCATTATAAAAAATCCACCTGGCCTCGTTAACATGTTTATAAACAATCCACCTGGTGCTCGTTAACATGTTTATAAACAATCCACCTGGTGCTCATTAACATGTTTATAAACAATCCACCTGGTGCTCGTTAACATGTTTATAAACAATCCACCTGGAGCTCGTTAACATGTTTGTAAACAATCCACCTGCAGCTCATTAACATGTTTATAAACAATCCACCTGGAGCTCGTTAACATGTTTATAAACAATCCACCTGGAGCTCGTTAACATGTTTATAAACAATCCACCTGGAGCTCGTTAACATGTTTATAAACAGTCCACCTGGCCTCGTTAACATGTTTATAAACAATCCACCTGGCTCGTTAACATGTTTATAAACAATCCACCTGGAGCTCGTTAACATGTAAATCATCCACCAGGTTTATGTTTATAAAAATTCCCTGGAGTATTTTAACATGTTTATAAACAATATTATATTACTATGTTTATAATCAAGTTCCAAGGAGCCTAAGATGTTTATAAACAATCCACCTGAGCTCGTTTTCATGTTTATAAACAATCCACCTGGAGCCGTTAATCCATGTTTATAAACAATCCACCTGGTGCTGCAGCATTGTTTATAAACAATCCTCTGGCTCGTTAACATGTTTATAAACAATCCTGCTGGAGCCCATGTTTATAAACAATCCACCAGAGTCATAAGATGTTTATAAACAATCCACTGAATGTTAACATGTTTTAAACAATCCACCTGGTGCTCGTTAACATGTTTATAAACAATCCTCCTCTAGTCTGAACAGTTTATAAACAATCCACCTGGTGCTCGTTAACATGTTTATAAACAATCCACCTGGAGCTCGTTAACATGTTTATAAACAATCCACCTGGAGCTCGTTAAGATGTTTATAAACAATCCACCTGGAGCTCGTTAACATGTTTATAAACAATCCACCTGGTGCTCGTTAACATGTTTATAAACAATCCACCTGGAGCTCGTTAACATGTTTATAAACAATCCACCTGGTGTTAACATGTCATCAGGTTTAGTTCAAAATTTCCCAGAGGTATTTTTCTAGCTATTATTATTATATTACTATTATTATGATCAGTTTGAAGGAGCCTCAGATGAAACGTGATCTCTTTCTGTCTCTGAGTAAAAAGCTGTTAATCCTGCAGGTTGTGCTGCTCCAGCCTCTTCAGGCTCATTAAAGCCTCTTCACCTGTTCATCTCTCCATCCTGAGTTCATACAGCAACACCTCAGAGTCATCACTGCTAATGGAAGCAGACTGAATGATGAGTGTTTGAATGTTGTATAAAGTCAAGACATCAAAGGACATGTTTCATTAATGCTCATCATGGGAAATTTAGTTGTCCTCCTGTCTACCTGTCTACCTGTCCTCCTGTCTACCTTTCCACCTGTCCCCTGTCGGTCCCACCAGCTCTGAGCTGAAAGCTGGAGGTGTGACTGGGGAGGAAGCGCTCCAGATGAGTGTCTCTGAGCTGCTGTGGTGTGGTCCTCCCTCCCTCAGGTCCAGAAGCTACAATGCATGTGTCCCGTGGACTTCCTGTCCTCCTTCCAGCTGGACCTGTCCACCTGTCCACCTGTTCGCCCTGGGCATCTTCCTGGTGGAGTCCAACCTGCAGGTAAACGCTGCTACACCTCTTCACCTCCTCACCTGTTCATCTCTCCATCCTGAGTTCATACAGCAGCACCTTCAGTTTGCACTTTATTTATTATTGCATGAATGTTGTATAAACACAAGACATCAGACACTTTATTAATCTCACACATGGGAAATTTAGTTGTTCACCTGTCCACCTGTCTACCTGTCCTCCTGTCGACCTGTCCACCTGTCTACCTGTCCGTCCTCCCTGACGTCCTGTTTGGTCTCTAACGTCCGTGTGTCTGCGTTGCAGCACAAAGACGCCATCGTGCCGTACCTGCTGGGTTTGCTGAAAGGCCTCCCCAAGGTGCAGTGGATCGAAGAGAGCTCTGAACGCAAATGTAGAGGTGAGGACCCACTCCTGTTGTTGTTGTTGTTGTTGTTGTTGTTGTTGTTGTTTCTGGTCTGTGACATCATGGTTTAGTAACATGAGTGAACTTCCTGTGGTGCAGAAGCACTTCCTGTTGCAGAGAACTTCAGCTTCTGTCTGGTGACGCTGCTGTCGGACGTGGCTCAGCGCGACGAGTCTCTACGAGGACAGGTCTGTCTTCTCTCGCTTTTATTATTATTAGAGATGGTTTGTTTACATCTGCTTTCAATAATATTTTGAACAAAACAATCCAACAGTAATCTAACACAACAACAACAGTCAGACCTTGAATGAAGCTTCAAAATATAATAAGAATAACAGAAGAATAAAAAATATACATTGTTATATAAATACATGTTATTTTATAAATGAACACAACAAACTCACAGCGATAACATCTGAACACTTTATGATTCCTGCAGCCTGTCCTGTCCATCTTCCTCCTCCTCTTCCTCCTCTTCCTCCTCTGTTTTCTCACATTCCTCCGACGTGGGAGGTGATAGATGTTGTTGTGTTGTTGTTGTTGTGTTGTGTGCAGATCCTGGAGGCGGTCATGGACATCATGCAGGTGCTGCAGGACGTGTGCAGGGAACCAGAGGCTCACGATAAAGGTCTGAACTGAACCAACACTCAACCTAAATCAGAACAAGAATATTTGTCTCATTTCTGTCAAAACTAAACTCTGTCCATTTAAATCAGACTCAACACCTGAAAATTAACCTGTTTTCAGATTTTTCTAAATCTGAAAAATTGCCAGTGGAGCAGAGAAAATGAGTTTGAAACAAGTGAAAATGATGTGAAACAGGTTAATTAGTAGGAGTTGAGTCTGATTTAAATGGACAGAGTTTAGTTTTGACAGAACTGAGCCAGATGTTCTTGGACAGATGTTGTTGGACAGATGTTCTTGGACAGATGTCTCGTCTGTTTCCAGGTTGTGATGTTTTCCCGCTTCCCTCCAGAATACCTGTGCAGGTACACGGTTCCCACGCTGCTGGGCGTGGCCCGGGCCTTCGGTCGCTATAGCAACACGGACGAGCCGCTGCTGTCCAAGCTGTTCCCGCGCCCGGTTCCTCCCGTGTTGCCGTCCTCGGGCGACAACGCGGACGCGTCCCGACGGCGTTCCTTCAACGACTTCCGCTCCATCCTGCCCAGCTCGCTGCTCACCGTCTGCCAGGGAGACAGCCTGAAGAGGAAGAGCTCGCACGCCGTGTCCCGACAGGTACGCAGGGACGCACCACGCACGCCGTGCACGCCGCCACCGCCGTGCACGCCGACACAAACACAGCTGCTGCAACTTCAACATGATCTACGTTATTAAACCATTAATCCATCAGTTGTTGGTCAATAAAATGTTAAAAATGGGAAAATGTTAAATCTAATTAATCAGTGTTTGTAAAATTAACCACGACGTCCTTTAATTGCATATAAATTTTATCCACAAACAGTGAGAAACATGTTTTTTCATAATGGAACAAAGAACCATTTTAAATGATTGAATGAAGAAGCTGAAGAAGAGAAACTGGATCAACCTGATTATAGATGATGATTCATTTAATCATCGTTCAGTCTGGTTAAAACTCTGCAGGCAGCTCAGGGTCCAGCTTTTGACAAACACGATGGTAGCTTCACAGCCTGAGTGTTCTGAAACAAACATATGATGATGTTTAGTTTAAGTTTAAGTTTATTCATTTATTTCAAATTCAAATACAATTAAATAAAATAAAAGGAAAAACAAAAATTGATATAATAAAAACTTTGAATGAAAGGGGGCAGAAAAATGCGATTAATTGTTTGTCGATTAATTAATTATTTTACAAATAATTAATTCACAAATTAAATAATTTACATCCAAGTTAAAAATCATCAGTGAAAGAAAAACATCAACAAATCTGGTTTACAACAACATAAAAACAAAGAATCAAAAATTCAAAAGAAGCTGAAGCTGCAGAAACTGGATCAACCTGATTCTAGATGATGATTCATTTCATCATCGATTATTGTTGCAGCTAAACAAAGTTGAAATAACATCATATGATGATGTCACATGACTGCGTGTTGTCATATGAGTGACATCATCTCCTGATGTCTAAAGACTGAAGAGTTTGAACCTTCCTCCTGCCCCCCCCCCCCCCCCCTCCTCTGTGTTTTCCTGCAGGCCAGTCCGGAGCGAGCCGGTCTGACCCCCATCTCCCCCTCCGACCCCTCGGCCCAGTACTTTGAAGGTCAGTGTCTCAGCAGCAGCAGCAGGAAGTACTGTGACAGTAACTGGGTCATAACCCCCCCCCCCCCTCCTGCCCCCCCCCCTCCTCCTCCTCCAGGCTCGTACCTCCCAGACGGCAGTGCCGTGGACCCAGACTACTACTTCTCCACCATCAGCTCCAGCTTCTCCGTGTCTCCTCTCTTCACCGGCAGCAGCTCCGGAGAATTCCTGGTTCCTCTGGACATGTTGAGGCAGCTGCTGCACATGGTCGGCACGGCAACGCACCTTCACATGTTCACATGTTCACATGTTCACACGTTCACATGTTCACAAGGCACACGTTCACATGTTCACATGTTCACACACGTTCACACGTTCACACGTTCACCATGTTCACACGTTCACCATGTTGAGGCAGCTGCTGCACATGGTCGGCACGGCAACACACGTTCACACATGTTCACACACATTCTGCTCATTCAGGGAGTCACTTTTAACCTTTACCAGGACTTCTGTAGTCGGCCAGTCGGTACAGACTGGAGAACACTGGTGACGTCTGAAAGAACATCATTTGCTTTAAAGGGATAGTTCCAACATTTTGTCAAATTGGCCCATTGCCATAATCCCTGTGCAGGTCACAACTTGTCCACCAGAGCGTTGTGGAGTTGTTGGATTGTGTATTTGATGAGTTTGATGAGGGAAACCAAGAAATCCCATAATGAGCCTCCGTAGCGTAGCTCTGAGCAGCTCACGGCTCTGCTCCGCCGTTCTAAAAACAGCTTGCACTGAACCTACTGCTATGACTATAGGGGTTATGGTGATGGGACAATTTGACATAATGTTGAACTGTCCCTTTAAGGTGGATAATAAGATAATGAGACCTAATCACAGATATTTGAGATCATTTGTTCCTTCAACTTCTGGATTTCCAGTTTTTATTTGATGTTCTTTACCTCCGGTATCTCCTAACATTTGTTGTTCTTCCTGTTTGTTTGTGATGTCACAACGTGCCGACTCTGTTTCCCTCCGTCTCTGCTTCAGGTGGAGCTGTTTGTGTCGGAGACGTTTCTGAAATCACTGGACGACGCGTTGTCTGAACTCCTGGAGGTCTGAACTCCTTCACGTCTCTGCAGCTTCAGCTTCTCTGTGTTTATTGTTGTCAAACGTTTCTCTTCTCCTCCTCCTCCTCCTCCAGCTGAGTCCTGGTCTCCAGCTGCACTACAAGACCTTCAGCGACCCGCTGTACGTGGCCATCTTCAAGATGCTCAGAGACACGCTGTACAACCTGAAGGGTGAGGGAGTCTCTTCCTGCTGCAGAGCATCACCAGCTGTATGACCTGGTAGTGATGATCTGTGTGTCTGTGTGTGTCTGTGTGTGTGTCTGTGTGTGTGCGCGGCTCCAGACCTGCAGACAGACTTTGTGAAGGAGGTGCATGACTTTGTGCTGGAGCAGTTCAGCAGCAGCCAGTCGGAGCTGCAGAGGATCCTGCACGACGTGGAGTATCTGCAGAGCGAGCTCAGTCCGCTCAAGCTGCGTTGCCAGGCCAACGCCGCCTGCGTCGACCTGATGGTGTGGGCCGTGACCGAGGAGCAGGGTGAGGTCATCACAGCAGGGGGGGGGGGGCAGGAGGAGGAGGGGGAGGAGGAGTCTCTGACGAGGAGCAGGGTGAGGTCATCCAGGAGCCGAGAACCTTTGCACCAAACTGTCAGAGAAACTTCAGTCCAAGACGTCCAGTAAAGTCATCATCGCACACATGCCTCTGCTCATCTGCTGCCTGCAGGTACACAACTACACAACTACTACACAACCACATGCCTCTGCTCATCTGCTGCCTGCAGGTACACAACTACACAACTACTACACAACCACATGCCTCTGCTCATCTGCTGCCTGCAGGAACCTTTGCACAAACTGTCAACCAAGCCTCAGTCATCTGCTGCCCAGTAAAGTCATCACTCACAACCACATGCCTCTGCTCATCTGCTGCCTGCAGGTACACAACTACTACACAACCACATGCCTCTGCTCAACTACTACACACAACCACTACACAACCACATGCCTCTGCTCATCTGCTGCCTGCAGGTACACAACTACTACACAACCACTACACAACTACTACACAACAACTACTATCACAACACACTACACAACCACTACACAACCACATGCCTCTGCTCATCTGCTGCCTGCAGGTACACAACTACTACACAACTACTACACAACCACTACACAACCACATGCCTCTGCTCATCTGCTGCCTGCAGGTACACAACTACTACACAACTACTACACAACCACTACACAACCACATGCCTCTGCTCATCTGCTGCCTGCAGGTACACAACTACTACACAACCACTACACAACCACATGCCTCTGCTCATCTGCTGCCTGCAGGTACACAACTACTACACAACTACTACACAACTACTACACAACCACATGCCTCTGCTCATCTGCTGCCTGCAGGTACACAACTACACAACTACTACACAACCACATGCCTCTGCTCATCTGCTGCCTGCAGGTACACAACTACACAACTACTACACAACTACTACACAACCACATGCCTCTGCTCATCTGCTGCCTGCAGGTACACAACTACACAACTACTACACAACTACTACACAACTGCTCATCCTGCCTGCTCATCTGCTGCCAACTACTACACAACACATGCCTCTGCTCATCACAACTACTACACAACTACTACACAACTACTACACAACCACATGCCTCTGCTCATCTGCTGCCTGCAGGTACACAACTACTACACAACTACTACACAACTACTACACAACCACATGCCTCTGCTCATCTGCTGCCTGCAGGTACACAACTACACAACTACTACACAACCACATGCCTCTGCTCATCTGCTGCCTGCAGGTACACAACTACTACACAACTACTACACAACTACTACACAACCACATGCCTCTGCTCATCTGCTGCCTGCAGGTAACACAACTACTACACAACTACTACACAACTACTACACAACCACATGCCTCTGCTCATCTGCTGCCTGCAGGTACACAACTACACAACTACTACACAACCACATGCCTCTGCTCATCTGCTGCCTGCAGGTACACAACTACACAACTACTACACAACTACTACACAACCACATGCCTCTGCTCATCTGCTGCCTGCAGGTACACAACTACTACACAACTACTACACAACTACTACACAACCACATGCCTCTGCTCATCTGCTGCCTGCAGGTACACAACTACTACACAACTACTACACAACCACATGCCTCTGCTCATCTGCTGCCTGCAGGTACACAACTACACAACTACTACACAACTACTACACAACTACTACACAACTACTACACAACCACATGCCTCTGCTCATCTGCTGCCTGCAGGTACACAACTACACAACTACTACACAACTACTACACAACCACATGCCTCTGCTCATCTGCTGCCTGCAGGTACACAACTACACAACTACTACACAACTACTACACAACTACTACACAACCACATGCCTCTGCTCATCTGCTGCCTGCAGGTACACAACTACTACACAACCACTACACAACCACATGCCTCTGCTCATCTGCTGCCTGCAGGTACACAACCACATGCCTCTGCTCATCTGCTGCCTGCAGGTACACAACTACTACACAACTACTACACAACCACATGCCTCTGCTCATCTGCTGCCTGCAGGTACACAACTACTACACAACTACTACACAACCACATGCCTCTGCTCATCTGCTGCCTGCAGGTACACAACTACTACACAACTACTACTACACAACCACTACACAACCACATGCCTCTGCTCATCTGCTGCCTGCAGGTACACAACTACACAACAACTACACAACTACTACACATGCCTCTGCTCATCTGCTGCCTGCAGGTACACAACTACACAACTACTACACAACCACATGCCTCTGCAGGTACACAACTACACAACAACTACACAACTACTACACATGCCTCTGCTCATCTGCTGCCTGCAGGTACACAACTACTACACAACTACTACTACACAACTACTACACAACCACATGCCTCTGCTCATCTGCTGCCTGCAGGTACACAACTACACAACTACTACACAACTACTACACAACTACTACACAACCACATGCCTCTGCTCATCTGCTGCCTGCAGGTAACACAACTACACAACTACTACACAACCACATGCCTCTGCAGGTACACAACTACACAACTACTACACAACCACATGCCTCTGCTCATCTGCTGCCTGCAGGTAACACAACTACACAACAACTACTACACAACCTGCAGGAAACTACACAACCAGTAGAAACTACACAACCACATTCTGTTGGTCAGAAGGTTCAATCTGGATCCAAATCATCCAGACTTTAAGGGATAGTTCAACAACAAACTGTCCCAATCAGCAAACTAGTCATAGCAACCAGTTACCTTTAATTGTTGGTGCAAGCTATTTTTAGAACGGCGGAGCAGAGCCGTGAGCTGCTCAGAGCTACGCTACGGAGGCTCATGGGATTTCTTGGTTTCCCTCATCAAACTCATCAAATACACAATCCAACAAGTTGTGACCTGCACATTCACCACGCTATGACATCATAAGTTGTTGTTTTAGAGATAAACACCATCAGACTGAGGTTCAGGGCGTGAACATGAACAACAGCCGACCAACGGCTGCTGCTCCAGGCGCTCGGCGCTCCTTGTTCCCCGGAGCGTTCTGGGTGTAACTCAGTAAATAAATCACAGAAGAGACTCCGGCTTTTCTTGTTTTCCTTGTCCTGGAGGATCAGAGGAGGAACAGAGGTAGACCTGAGTCCAGACCTGAGACTGAGTCCTGATGTTTATCCTGACATTTATCAGCATCACGTCTCCCCCCCCCCCCCCGCCGCCCCCCCTCCACAGCGCTGTCACCACCAGTCTGTCTCACACATCTCGTCTCCAGCTGTATATTTAACCAACGTGGGCGCTGGGTGTGAAGATTTATTCTTTCTGTGAAGATTTTTGTCCCTTCAAAATAAAAGCATGACCACCTGTACAGACTGAGGTTCCCTGTGAGCTCTTATTGTGACAGTGTGTTTCCTGTGTTTCCTGCAGGGTCTGGGCCGTCTGTGCGAGCGCTTCCCCGTGGTGGCTCATTCCGTCACCATGTCCCTCAGAGACTTCCTGGTGGTTCCGTCTCCGGTCCTGGTGAAGCTCTACAAGTACCACAGCCAGTGCACGCCAGGTAACGACGACAACAACAACAACAACAACAACAACAGCAGCTGCAGTGTTGTAGTGACTGTGTGTGTGTTTGTGCTCCAGGAGCCGGAGAGATAAAGATCCACGTGACCAACGAACATTCCCAGTCGACGCTCAGCACCAACGCCAGCAGGAAGAGCCAGCCGTCCATGTACGAGCAGCTGAGGGACATCTCCATAGACAACATCTGCAGGTACACACACACCTGGACACACACACACCTGGACACACACACACCTGGACACACACACACCTGGACACACACACACACCTGGACAGACACACACACCTGGACACACACACACCTGGACAGACACACACACCTGGACACACACACACCTGGACAGACACACACACCTGGACACACACACACCTGGACACACACACACCTGGACAGACACACACTCTGCTGCATGAACACAGTGACCTCTGACCCCCCCTCGTTAACACTGACCCCCCCCCTCGGTGGTCAGGTGTCTGAAAGCCGGTCTGACCATGGACAACGTCATCGTAGAAGCTTTCCTCGCCAGTTTGTCAAACCGTCTCTACATCTACCAGGAGAACGACAAGTCAGTACAACTTCCTCTTGTTCCTCTTTCTAGTCCTCTTCCTGTTTCTATTCCTGTTCCTCTTCCTATTCCTCTTTCTAGTCCTGTTCCTTTTTCTGTTTCTATTCCTGTTCCTGATCTTCTCCATTCTTCTTCCTGTTCCTCTCTCTTTTCCTGTTCCTTTTTCTGTTTCTATTCCTCTTTCTGTTCCTATTCCTTTTTCTGTTTCTATTCCTCTTTCTGGTCCTGTTTCTATTCCTGTTCCTGATCTTCTCCATTCTTCTTCCTGTTCCTCTCTCTTTTCCTGTTCTTGTTCCTCTTCCTCTTCCTGTTCCTATTCCTGTTCCTCTTCCTGTTCCTATTCCCCTTACTCTTCCTGGTTATCTCCTGTTCCTATTCCTATTTCTGTTCTTCTCTCTTTCCCTGTTCCTGTTCCTCTTTCTATTCCTGTTTCTCTTCCTCTCTCTATTCCCCTTTCTCTTTTTCTTCCTTTTCCTGTTCCTCTTTCTGTTCCTGTTCTCTTTTATGTTCCTCTTTCTCTTCATATTCCTGTCCTTGTTCCTCTTGCTGTTCCTCTTCCTAGTCCTATTCCTAATCCTCTTTCTGTTCCTCTTGTTCCTGTTTATCTTTCTGTTCCTGTTCCTATTCCTGATCTTCTTCATTCCTCTTTTTGTTCCTGTTCCTCTTTCACTTCCTTTTCCTGTTCCTCTCTCTGTTCCTGTTTTTGTTCCTCTTTCTCTTTTACTTCCTGTTCCTCTTCCTAATCCTCTTCTTGTTCCTGTTCTCCTTCCTCTTTTTGTTCCTGATCATCTTCCTATTTCTCTCTGTTCCTATTCCTCTTTTTATTCCTGTTCTTGATCCTCTTTTTGTTCCTGATCCTATTTCTCTTTATGTTTTTGATCCCATTCATTATTCTTTTCCAAGTCTTCTTTCTGTTTCTCTTTTTATTCCTGATGCTCCTCTTCCTGTTGAGTTGGAACAACACTGACCCCCCCCCCCCCCCTCCCTCTCATCCAGGGACGCCCACCTGATTCCCGACCACACCATCCGGGCGCTGGGCCACATCTCGGTGGCGCTGCGGGACACGCCGCGGGTGATGGAGCCCATCCTGCAGATCCTGCAGCAGAAGTTCTGTCAGCCGCCGTCGCAGCTGGACGTGCTGATCATCGACCAGCTGGGCTGCATGGTCATCACCGGGAACGTACGCCGCCATCACGCCTTCCTCACGCCGCCATCGCCACCAGCAGCAGGTTGAAGGTAGTAAACGTGTTTTTATCTTCCTGTCGTCCTCAGCAATACATCTACCAGGAGGTGTGGAACCTGTTCCAGCAGATCAGCGTGAAGGCCAGCTCCATGGTCTACTCCACCAAGGACTACAAGGACCACGGATACAGGTGAGATCCTGGTTCATGGAGGAGCATCATTAAAGGGACAGTTCACCCAAAATTCAACTTTCTCTCATCATCTCCTCCCCCTCATGTCGACTAAGAGCTGTGAGAGTTTCCAGAGTCCTCCGTTCCTTCTCTGAGTTACAGCTCTCAGTCCACATGAGGGGAGGAGATGATGAGTGAAAGCTGAATTTTGGGTGAACTGTCCCTTTAACCCCCCCCCCCTCCAGACACTGCTCCCTGGCCGTCATCAACGCGCTGGGCAACATCGCGGCCAACGTGCAGGCGGAGCAGCAGGTGGACGAGCTGCTGGTCAACCTGCTGGAGCTGTTCGTGCAGCTGGGGCTGGAGGGCAAGAGGGCCAGCGAGAGGGCGTCGGACAAAGGCCCCGCCCTCAAGGTCACACACACACACACACACACACACACACACACACACACACACACACACACACACACACACACACACACACACACACACACACACACACACACACACACACGCACGCACGCACACACACACAGGTACATACTGTATATGTATAGATGTAGTAGGTCCTGGTCCTGGTCCTGGTCCTGGTCCTGGTTCTGGTTCTGGTTCTGGTCCTGGTCCTGGTCCTGGTTCTGGTTCTGGTTCTGGTCCTGGTCCTGGTCCTGGTCCTGGTCCTGGTAACACTCTGTAACCCTCCTGTCTGGTTTGTCTCCAGGCGTCGAGCAGCGCCGGGAACCTCGGGGTCCTGATCCCAGTCATTGCTGTGGTGAGTGATCATTATGGGATGTAGAGGAACTGCCTCAACTCTTTCATTAATCTTTATTTAAACCTCTGTCTTCTTCAGTTATTTGAACCTGGCTGGTTCTGAAACATCTGCTCTTTATTCCTGTGTTGTTATTATTATTATGGGCTGTACCTGCTGTATCCTAGCAACCCCTGACCTCTCCTCCCTCTCCCCCCGCCGCCAGCTGACCCGGAGGCTGCCGCCGATCAAAGAAGCCAAGCCTCGTCTGCAGAAGCTGTTCAGGGACTTCTGGCTCTACTCCGTGGTCATGGGCTTCGCCGTGGAGGGTTCAGGTACCGCCAGCTCTGGCCTTTAAAGGGACAGTTCAACATTTTGTCAAATTTTCCCATCGCCATAACCCCTATAGTCACAGCAGTAGGTTTATGCAAGCTATTTTTAGAACGGCGGAGCAGAGCCGTGAGCTGCAGAGTTGTTTTAGAGGGAAATACAGAGACTGTTGATGAACAACTGTCCCTGAAGGCAACGTGCATCAGAGGTTTTACATGAATTTCCCTCTAAAAACCAAGAAATCCCATGAGCCTCCGTAGCGTAGCTCTGAGCAGCTCACGGCTCTGCTCCGCCGTTCTAAAAATAGCTTGCACCGATAATTAAAGGTAATGAGCATGGTGATGGACCAGTTTGACTAAATGTTGAACTGTCCCTTTAATACGTGTGTGTGTGGTCAGGTCTGTGGCCAGAGGAGTGGTACGAAGGCGTGTGTGAGATCGCCACCAAGTCGCCGCTGCTGACGTTTCCCAGCGGGGAGCCGCTGCGCTCGGAGCTGCAGTACAACTCTGCTCTGAAGAACGACACCGTCACCCCGGTAACGCAACACACACACACACACACACACCTGTAACACACACACCCCTACCTGCAGCGCCCGGCTCACAGCGGCGTGTTGTCATGACGACAGGCGGAGCTGAACGACCTGCGCAGCACCATCATCAACCTGCTGGATCCTCCTCCTGAAGTCGCCGCGCTCATCAACAAGCTGGACTTCGCCATGTCCACCTACCTGCTGTCGGTCTACAGACTGGAGTACATGAGGTATCCTTCCTTTCTTCCTTTCCTCCTTCCTTCCTTCCTTTCCTCCTTCCTTCCTTCCTTCCTTCCTTTCCTCCTTCCTTCCTTTCCTCCTTCCTTCCTTCCTTCCTCCATGTCCACCTACCTGCTGTCGGTCTACAGACTGGAGTACATGAGGTATCCTTCCTTTCTTCCTTTCCTCCTTCCTTCCTTCCTTTCCTCCTTCCTTCCTTCCTTCCTTCCTTCCTCCATGTCCACCTACCTGCTGTCGGTCTACAGACTGGAGTACATGAGGTATCCTTCCTTCCTTTCCTCCTTCCTTCCTTTCCTCCTTCCTTCCTTCCTTCCTTCCTTCCTTCCTTCCTTCCTTCCTTCCTTCCTTCCTCCATGTCCACCTACCTGCTGTCGGTCTACAGACCTTCCTTCCTTCCTTCCTTCCTTCCTTCCTTTCCTCCTTCCTTCCTTCCTTTCCTCCTTCCTTCCTTCCTTCCTTCCTTCCTTCCTTCCTCCATGTCCACCTACCTGCTGTCGGTCTACAGACTGGAGTACATGAGGTATCCTTCCTTCCTTCCTTCCTTCCTTCCTTTCCTCCTTCCTTCCTTCCTTCCTTCCTTCCTTCCTTCCTTCCTTCCTTCCTTCCTTCCTTCCTTCCTTTCCTCCTTCCTTCCTTCCTTCCTTCCTTCCTTCCTTCCTTCCTTCCTTCCTCCATGTCCACCTACCTGCTGTCGGTCTACAGACTGGAGTACATGAGGTATCCTTCCTTCCTTTCTTTCCTCCTTCCTTCCTTCCTTCCTTCCTTCCTTCCTTCCTTCCTTTCCTCCTTCCTTCCTTCCTTCCTTCCTTCCTTCCTTCCTTCCTTTCCTCCTTCCTTCCTCCTTCCTTCCTTCCTTCCTTCCTTCCTTCCATCCTTCCTTCCTTCCTTCCTTCCTTCCTTCCTCCATGTCCACCTACCTGCTGTCGGTCTACAGACTGGAGTACATGAGGTATCCTTCCTTCCTTTCTTTCCTCCTTCCTTCCTTCCTTCCTTCCTTCCTTCCTTCCTTCCTTTCCTCCTTCCTTCCTTCCTTCCTTCCTTCCTTCCTTCCTCCTTCCTTCCTTCCTTTCCTTCCTTCCTTCCTTCCTTCCTCCTTCCTTTCCTCCTTCCTTTCCTCCTTCCTTCCTTCCTTCCTTCCTCCATGTCCACCTACCTGCTGTCGGTCTACAGACTGGAGTACATGAGGTATCCTTCCTTCCTTTCCTCCTTCCTTCCTTCCTTCCTTCCTTCCTTCCTTCCTTTCCTCCTTCCTTCCTTCCTTTCCTCCTTCCTTCCTTTCCTCCTTCCTTCCTTCCTTCCTTCCTTCCTTCCTTTCCTCCTTCCTCCATGTCCACCTACCTGCTGTCGGTCTACAGACTGGAGTACATGAGGTATCCTTCCTTCCTTCCTTCCTTCCTTCCTTCCTTCCTTCCTTCCTTCCTTCCTTCCTTTCCTCCTTCCTTCCTTTCCTCCTTCCTTCCTTCCTTTCCTCCTTCCTTCCTTTCCTCCTTCCTTCCTTCCTTTCCTCCTTCCTTCCTTCCTTCCTTCCTTCCTTTCCTCCTTCCTTCCTTCCTTCCTTCCTTCCTTCCTTCCTTCCTTCCTTCCTTCCTTCCTTCCTTTCCTCCTTCCTTCCTTCCTTCCTTCGTTCCTTCCTTCATCCCTTTTTCTTTCCTTCCTTCCTTCCTTCCTTCCTTCCTTCCTTCCTTCCTTCCTTCCTTTCCTCCTTCCTTCCTTTCCTTCCTTCCTTCCTTCCTTCCTTCCTTCCTTCCTTCCTTCCACAATCCCTTTTTCTTTCCTTCCTTCCTTCCTTCCTTCCTTCCTTTCCTCCTTCCTTCCTTCCTTCCTTCCTTCCTTCCTTCCTTCCTTCCTTCCTTCCTTCCTTTCCTCCTTCCTTCCTTCCTTTCCTCCTTCCTTCCTTCCTCCCTCCCTCCCTCCCTCCCTCCCTTCCTCCCTCTAACCTCTGCTCCGTCTCCTTCAGGATGCTTCGTTCTCTGGACTCCGACCGTTTCCAGGTCATGTTCCGATACTTTGAAGACAGAGCGATCCAGAAGGATAAATCTGGTGAGCAGAAGGACAAACTAAATAAACTAAACTAAACTAAATAAACTAAATAAAAGTTTTCCAGTCGTATTAAAGTGAGTTAATCCCTCCAGGAATGATGCAGTGTGTGATCGCCGTCAGCGACAAGGTGTTCGAGGTCTTCCTGCACATGATGGCTGAGAAGGTGAGACGTGTTTTCATTCAAGTCTGACCCTGTGTTTTAATTAATTAATTAATTAACTGATTAATGAATGAATGAATGATGTGCCATCTTCAGCCAAAGACCAAAGGCCACGAGGAGGAGCTGGAACGCCACGCTCAGTTCCTGCTGGTCAACTTCAACCACATCCACAAGAGGATCCGCCGCGTGGCCGATAAATACCTGTCTGGCCTGGCAGAGACGTAGGAGACACAGCACGCTTTAACTCTCTAACTCTCTAACTCGTTAACTCATTAACTCGTTAACTCACTCAGGCTTTAATGAATGAATGAATGAATGAACACATGAATGAATCTCCTGGTCAGGTTCCCTCACCTGCTGTGGAGCGGCCGAGTGCTGAAGACGATGCTGGACATCCTGCAGACGCTGTCGCTCTCGCTCAGCGCCGTGAGGAGCTACGCTTTATTATATTACATTACATTACATTACATTGTATTATATTATATTATAATGTGTATATTATTTTACATTATGCGTTGTGTTGCAGGACATCCACAAAGACCAGCCGTACTACGACATTCCAGACACTCCGTACAGGATCACGGTCCCGGATACGTACGAGGCCAGAGAGGTGAGGGACGCAGTGATGTCATTAATCGTCATCTAAACCAAATGTTTAAGTTTATTATAATCATTCTTTTTAATTACAGATGACCCACTAACATGTAAAGTCCTTCCTGTCTCATGTTACATTAGATAAATGGTCTTTACTGCTGATACAGTTCAGTTTTTTGCTTTAAGAACCTTTATGATGAATTAATTGTGGCGTTTAATGATTAAACAGAGCATCGTGAAGGACTTTGCTGCTCGCTGTGGAGAGATCCTGAAGGAGGCCATGAAGTGGGCTCCGTCTGTCACCAAGTCTCACCTGCAGGTACATATACATATATTATATAATATAAATGAACCTGCAGGTACATGGAACATACAGTAGTATATAATATAAATGAACCTGCAGGTGTAATGTCCCTTTAACCGCTGCCGTGGCGTTCCTCAGGAATACCTGAACAAGCACCAGATCTGGGTGTCGGGGCTGTCGCAGCACACGGGTCTGGCCATGGCCACCGAGAGCATCCTGCACTTCGCCGGGTACAACAGACAGAGCACCACGCTGGGGGTGAGACACACACACACACACACACACACACACGCACGCGCACACACACACACACACTATAAAGAATTATAACATTATAAAAATATTTCTTCTAAATATTGTAACAAATCATGTAAAATCTAAGAAGCAAAACGTTGCAATGGAAAAACATCCAGATGTATTTTCCTGTATCTATGAACAACTACTGATGAGACCAGTTGACATTGTGTTGCATCATGTCACAATATTCAATAATATTTAATAATATTTAATAATATTTAATAATATTTCATAATATTTCATAGTATTTAATAATATTTCATATTGTCCGGCCTCCAGTCGACCCAGCTGACGGAGCGGCCGGCCTGTGTGAAGAAGGACTACTCCAACTTCATGGCGTCTCTCAACCTGAGGAACAGATACGCTGGAGAGGTGAAGCCTGCTGATGCTCATTATGGGATGGATTTATTAATGCAGGATGAGGACTGTGTTTACTGTGTGTCTGCTCCGTCTGCTCCGCGTGCTGCAGGTGTCGGGGATGATCCACTTTGCCGAGGCGGTCCGGGGAACGTCGGACCTGAGCCGGCTGATGGTGAAGCAGATGGGAGAAGCTCTGGACTCGGGTCATCCTGAAGCCTTCACCGAGGCCATGTTCAAGCTGGCGGCGCTGCTCATCAGCTCCTCAGGTCAGAGCTGCTGCTGCTGCTCCGTCTCTCTGCTCTCTGCTCTGCTCTGCTCTGCTCTGGTCTGGTCTGGTTTACAGGAACAACTCTAGTCCTTTATGGATAAACTCTGGCTTCTCATGTCTGTTCTGTTCCTGCACGGCTTGTTGTGAAGATGCTGCAGACACAATATGCTCACAGTGACAGGACGATAGAAGTCAAACCAGATCAAATACATTTATCAGCAGCTGTCAATAGGATTTCTGTTTCTAGACTGATCCTTACCTGTTACCCCCCCCCCTCCTTACCTGTTACCCCCCCCCCCCCCCCCTCCTCCTCCTTACCTGCCCCCCCCCCCCCCTGCTCTCTCTGCAGACTGCGACCCTCAGCTGCTGCACCACCTCTGCTGGTCTCCTCTCAAGATGTTCACGGAGCACGGCATGGAGACGGCGATAGCGTGCTGGGAGTGGCTGCTGGCGGCGCGCGTCGGAGTGGAAGTACCGGTACGAAGCCGTTACGTAGCCGTTACGTAGCCGTTCAGACACAGGGTCGGAGAAATCTCCTAAAAACAACATTCTGCCTCTTGTTTCTTTAGGGTTTTGTAACTTTTTCGGTCAGTTTCTATTTAACCTGCACAAAACTGACATTAAAGGATTTTTCAGAGTTGTTTAGTTTCCAGGTTGTAACTGTAAACTTTTTTCTAGAATTGTTTTTGAGCAATCTTACCGCTTTTTCTTGAAAATGTAATTTTTTTTCTTTCTTTTTTTTTTAATTGACCACCTTTTTTTAAAAAAAACTTTTTTTTGAAAATTTGATCACTTTTTTTTAGAAAAGGTTTTTTTTTATTTGACCACTTTTTCAATAATTTTTTGAAAATTACTGAAATATTTTAGAAATTTTTTAACTTTTTCTTTTTTTCATTTAACCACTTTTTTTGGAGAATTAAAAAAATATTTATTTTTTAATTTGAAACTTTTTTTTTTTTTTTTTACAATTTGACCACTTAAAAAAATCGTGAACTTTTTTTTTTGAGAATTTGTAACTTTTTTTTTAAATTTGACCACTTTTTCAAAAAAAAATGTAAACCTTTTTTGGGGGGGGAAATTATTACGACTTTTTAATGTTTAAATGTTTTTGGAGAAATTGTACCAGTAACAGACAAAACAGACGAGCAGTGACACTGAGAAATTTTAGAAAATTTTTCTTTTTTTCATTTAACCACTTTTTTTTGAGAATTTAATTTTTCTTTTTTTTTTTAATTTTTAACTTTTCTTTTTCTTTTCTTTTTTTCATTTAACCACTTTTTTTTTGAGAATTTTATTTTATTTTTTTTTAATTTTTAACTTTTCTTTTTCTTTTTTTTAACCACTTTTTTTTTTAGAATTAACTTTTTTTTTTCTTAATTTTCAATTTTTTTTTTTTTTTTTTTTTTTTACAATTTGACCACTTAAAAAAAAATCTTGAACTTTTTTTTTGGATAATTTTTAACTTTTTTTTTTTTTTTTTTTTAATTTGACCACTTTTTCAAAACATTTTTAAACCTTTTTTTGGGGGGAAATTATTAACTTTTTAATGTTTAAATGTTTTTGGAGAAATTGTACCAGTAACAGACAAAACAGACGAACAGTGACATTAAAGTATTTGTCAGAGTTGGTGTTTTCCAGGTTGTATCAATGTAACTGTAATGTAACTGTAACTGTAATGTAACTGTAACTTCCAGTTCCTGCGTGAGATGGCGGGGGCGTGGCAGATGACGGTGGAAATTTTTCCGAGGAGAACTGTTTTCCTCCAGATGAGAATCTGGATCGAGGTCAGAGAGGACGGTGATGTCGTTGTTTACACCTCAACATCTGCTCCTCCTCTTCCTCCTCCTCCTCCATCTTTAACTCCTCCTCCTCCATCTCTAACTCCTCCTCCTCCTCCTCTTCCTCCTCCTCTTCCTCCTCCTCCTCCATCTCTAACTCCTCCTCCTCCTCCTCCATCTTAATTTTTAACTTTTCTTTTTCTTTTCTTTTTTCATTTAACTACTCCTTTTTTTCCATCTTTAATTAATTTTTTCCATCTTAACTCCTCCTCCTCCTCCTCCAAATTTTTAACTTTTCTTCCTCCTCCTCTTCCTTTTTCTTTTTTTAACCACTTTTTTTGAGAATTAAAAAAAAAATTCTTAATTTTTAATTTTTTTTTTTTTTTACAATTTGACCACTTAAAAAAAATCTTGAACTTTTTTTTGAGAATTTGTAACTTTTCCTCCTCCTCCTCCTTTTTTTTTTTTTCCTCCACTTTTTCAATAATTTTTTTAAACCTTTTTCCTCCTCCTCCTCCTACATCTCCTCCTCCTCCTCCTCCTCCTCCTCCTCTTCCTCCTCCTCCTCCTCCTCCTCCTCTTCCTCCTCCATTCCTCCTCCTCCTCCTCCTCCTCTTCCTCCTCCTCCATACTCCTTTTTAATGTTTAAATGTTTTTGGAGAAATTGTCCCAGTCCAGACAAAACCTCCTCCAGTCCTCCATTAAAGTATTTGTCAGAGTTGGTGTTTCCAGGTTGTATCAATGTAACTCCTAACTGTAATGTAACTGTAACTTCCAGTTCCTGCGTGAGATCCTCCTCCTCGTGGCAGATCCTCCTCCTCCATCTCTAAGATGGGTCTGTTCTCTCCTCCTCCTCCTCCTCTTCCTCCTCCTCCTCCTCCTCCTCCTCCTCCATCTCTAACTCCTCCTCCTCCTCCTCCTCCTCTTCCTCCTCCTCTTCCTCCTCCTCCCCTCTCCTCCTCCTCTCCATCTCTAAGTCAGCCTGTTCCCTCCTCCTCCATCTCTAATGTCCTCCGCACCACATCTGGATCCTCCTCCATCTCTAACGGTCCTCCTCGTTGTTTCCATCTCTAACCTCAACATCTGCTCCTCCTCTTCCTCCTCCATCTCTAACTCCTCCTCCTCCTCCTCCATCTTTAACTCCTCCTCCTCCTCCTCCTCCTCCTCCTCCATCTCTAACTCCTCCTCCTCCTCCTCCTCCTCTTCCTCCTCCTCCTCCATCTCTAACTCCTCTTCCTCCTCCTCCTCCATCTCTAACTCCTCTTCCTCCTCCTCCTCCATCTGTAACTCCTCCTCCTCCTCCTCCTCCATCTCTAACTCCTCCTTCTCCATCTCTAACTCCTCCTCCTCCTCCTCCAGTTCCTGGTCCAGAGGTTTGAGATCGCTAAATACTCCAGCGCCGACCAGGTGGAGATCTTCGGCAGTTTGATGCAGCGCTCGCTGTCGCTCAACGTGGGCGGAGCCAGCAGCAGCCTCAACCGCCACGTGGCCGCCATCGGACCGCGTTTCAGGTTCATCATACAACATAGAAATAGATCAACTCTGTGTGTGTGTGTGTTACGTACTGACTGTGTGTGTGTGTGTGTTACGTACTGACTGTGTGTGTGTGTGTGTTACGTACTGACTGTGTGTGTGTGTGTGTTACGTACTGACTGTGTGTGTGTGTGTTACGTACTGACTGTGTGTGTGTGTGTGTGTGTTACGTACTGACTGTGTGTGTGTGTGTGTGTGTGTGTGTGTGTGTGTGTGTGTGTTACGTACTGACTGTGTGTGTGTGTGTGTGTGTGTGCGTGCAGGCTGCTGACTCTGGGTCTGGCGCTGCTTCACTCGGACGTCGTCACCAACGCCACCGTGAGGAACGTGCTCAGAGAGAAGATCTACTCCACCGCCTTCGACTACTTCAGGTAACAGACTGACACGCGTCCATATAAGGTGATGACGTCGTCGTGATGATGTCACTTCACAACAGCTGGAATTAGAGAAGAGCAGAAAACCTGAACACAAAGAACAAGAAACTAAAGAATCAAATACAACTTTATTCAGCTTCTATTATTACGCATTAATTAGTTAAAGGGACAGTTCAACATTTAGTCAACCTGTCCCATCACCATAACCCCTATAGTCATAGCAGTAGGTTCGTTACCTTTAATTGTCAGTGCAAGCTGTTTTTAGAACGGCGGAGCAGAGCCGTGAGCTGCTCAGAGCTACGCTACGGAGGCTCATGGGATTTCTTGGTTTCCCTCATCAAACTCATCAAATACACAATCCAACAACTCCACAACGCTCTGGTGGACAAGTTGTGACCTGCACATTCACCACGCTATGAGATAATAACACAACGTTACCACACAGAGTTGTTTTAGAGGGAAATTCATGTAAAACCTCTGATGCACGTTGCCTTCAGGGACAGTTGTTCATCAACAGTCTCTGTATTTCCCTCTAAATCTGAATATTTGCAGTTCAAACCTTTACAGACGTTTAAACTCCCACATGTTTACATTTGTTTTGAGGTTATTTGTCTAATGTTGGTTTCTGAATAAAAACTAAACAAACCGTGTTGATAACGTTCCTGACGACTTCCTGTCTCCGCAGCGCTCCTCCGAAGTTTCCCACCCAGGGCGACAAGCGCCTGCGCGAGGACATCAGCATCATCATCCGTTTCTACGCCAGCATCCTGTCGGACAAGAAGTACCTGGCGGCGTGCCACCTGGTCCCTCCTGGTGAGCTTGGCACCACCCCGGCCCCGAGCACGCTCTCTGCCGGGATATTTGGATCGCTTATCGTGTCCAGCACTTCTCCGATATCCATCTTGAGTAAGCCTAACGCGGTGGAGCTCGTCCTGCGCCGCCGCCGCAGGGGCATGCTGACCACGCCTGACAAATCTGACGCCTCTGATCCTCACGCTGCCGCCGCCGCCGCCACCGCCACCACCGGCGCCGATAGATCCACCGATCTATCTGTCACGCAAACACAGAGTTTTATTTCTCTTCCTGCACCGTTCCCTCTCACTCCATCACTTCTCTGTCTTCCTTCAGGGTTCCCACGCATCCTGGAAAACCTGGAAAACCTGGAAAACGGTTGACCAGTTTTACACTTTAAGGGGAAATTACAAATTAAGGAGAAAAAAAGTCAAATGTCCTGGAAAAGCTTAAGTTGTCCTGGGAAATGATTTATCAGACGGTGACATCAGCTGCCAGAGCTCAGTGTGACTGTTTGAGGTCTGGTTTAAAAACAACAACAACATGTTTTTGTTGTTGTTCTAAGGTGAATGTGTCTTAATTTAAATGTCAGAGATTATTTAAAGGATAATTACAGTTTTTTTTACATCAGGACCTCATTTCTATCATAAAACCCAATCCAAAACCAGTATTTAGTTCTGATAGGCTAGTGTTATTCCCCTCTGACCTGGATGATGTCATCTCTGTAGGTCGACCCCCTGACCTCTGACCTGGATGATGTCATCTCTGTAGGTCGACCCCCTGACCTCTGACCTGGATGATGTCATCTCTGTAGGTCGACCTGTTGACCTCTGACCTGGATGATGTCATCTCTGTAGGTCGACCCCTGACCTCTGACCTGGATGATGTCATCTCTGTAGGTCGACCCCTGACCTCTGACCTGGATGATGTCATCTCTGTAGGTCGACCTGTTGACCTCTGACCTGGATGATGTCATCTCTGTAGGTCGACTTGTTGACCTCTGACCTGGATGATGTCATCTCTGTAGGTCGACCCCCTGACCTCTGACCTGGATGATGTCATCTCTGAGCTCAGCTATCCAGATCTTCAGTGAGTCCAGGTTGAGGAGAGGAAGCTGTGGAAGCTGAACTTCATCCAGCTGCTCATTTTGTTCAGAAACATGTAGAAATGGACCGTAGCATTAGCGCTAGCAACAAGAGATGACATCATCAGGTCAACCTACAGAGATGACATCATCCAGGTCAGAGGTCAGACCCTGGATACCCAGACTGAAGCAGCTGGTCTGGAGTGAAAGTGGGAACCCTGCTGTCGTTTCTTTCCTCTCTCTTCTCTTTCATCTCTGTTGTTTAGCAGCCGTGAGGAAAAAGCGCAAATTTGTCAGTTTGCGTTGAGATGCATGATAAATCATCACGTCAGCCCACCTGTCAGCCCCGCCCCCCCCGCCCTCGCCACTCCTCCACGACTCGGCGATTTGGCTCCAACAGAAGAAACGACAAAGTGACAGCAGTTTTTTCTTCCTCCTCCTCCTCTTCCTCCTCTTCCTCATCCAGAGAACAGACCTGGTCTCATTCTCATTCACATCCAGCTGCTGCTGCTGCTGCTTCAGGTAGACGTCCTCTAACCGCAGATCCTGGATCAGATTACACTCCTGGCCCCGCCCCCCTTCCACCACCGCGCATTAACAGTTAACAGACCAGGCTTGTCACGGCACCAGAACTTCAGCAGTCGACACCAATACCAGTCAATTTCCACGATTCTCGATAATTATTCAATACCGCCTTAAAAAACAACAACACACAAAACACCAGAACCCGTGTGCATAAAAAACAACAACAACACACAAAACACCAGAACCCGCGTGCATAAAAAACAACAACAACAACAACACACAAAACACCAGAACCCGCGTGCATAAAAAACAACAACAACAACAACACACAAAACACCAGAACCCGCGTGCTTCTTAATTAACCAGGCCAACGGTTCCTACAGTGGCTCCAACCTTGATCTTTACAATCTTTTAAAAACTTTTCTCTTTTTTTCGGGACACATTTTACCACTTTTTTGTAGAATTGTTTTTGAGAAATTTTACTTTTTTTTGACCGCTTTTTTTTTTTTTAAGAATTTTTTTTTTCTTATTTATTTATTTATTTATTTTAAATTTTACAATTTTTTTCAATAATTTTTTAAAACTTTTTTTTTTTAGAATTATTACCACTAAATGTTTTTGGAGAAATTTTACCACTTTTTTCTAGAATTTTTTTTTTTTTTTAATTTGACCACTTTTTTTTAAACTTTTTCATTTTTTTTATTTTACCACTTTTTTCTAGAATTGTTTTAGAAAAATTTTACCACTTTTTTTTTTGACCACTTTTTTTTAAAGATTTTTTTTTTCTTATTTATTTATTTATTTATTTATTTTAAATTTTACCATTTTTTTCAAGAATTTTTTAAAACTTTTTTTTTTTAGAATTATTACCACTAAATGTTTTTGGAGAAATTTTACCACTTTTTTCTAGAATTTTTTTTTTTTTTAATTTGACCACTTTTTTTGTGTTTTTTTTTTACTTTTTTAATTTTTTTTATTTTACCACTTTTTTCTAGAATTGTTTTAGAAAAATTTTACCACTTTTTTTTTAAGAAAAATTCTTTTTTTTCTTTCTTTCTTTTTTTTAAAATTTTTTACCACTTTTTCAAGAATTTTTTAAACTTTTTTTTTGAGAATTACTACCACTTTTTTCTATAAATGTTTAAATGTTTTTCATCTACCACCGTGCTCCTTCATGTACAGCTAACTAACTTACTAATGGCAACATTAAACAATGAAGAGCATAAAAACTAGACTAAAATATTAGTTGTTCTCATTCATTCACTTTCAGGCTGTTTTCACACATATTGGTGTAAAAATGACACATTTTTCAGTACGTTTCACGTTTATACACGTTTGTTTTTGCTCTGCACACCGAGTTGTACACCCGTAAAAAAGCAGATACTGACAGATCTTTTGCGTGCTGGCATCGCCGTGGTACCAAAGTGTCGGTTCTCGTGACAACGCGCTAACAGAGTAATAAGGATCTGAGCCAGTATCAGTGGTTGAAGGTGCTGCTGCCGCCATGTCGACCCCCGTGGAGCTGCCTGCACATGCATGACCATCCCAGCAGCAGACGACTCACTGCAACAGCTCATCTCGCTCTGCAGAGCCCCCCCTCAACAGCTCATCTCGCTCTGCAGAGCCCCCCCTCAACAGCTCATCTCGCTCTGCAGAGCCCCCCCCTCAACAGCTCATCTCGCTCTGCAGAGCCCCCCCTCAACAGCTCATCTCGCTCTGCAGAGCCCCCCCCTCAACAGCTCATCTCGCTCTGCAGAGCCCCCCCTCATCATCGACCACATTATTGATGTTTCCCACCATCCTAAACTCACTGTACTGGTTGTAATGATATGTTAACATCATAAATAAACTGAGTGCTCTATTAATGGACGACACACGTTAACGAGTAAGTAACAGTTCGCACGCCGCCACCAGTGTGTGTGTACTGAGTGTGTGTGTATGTGTGAACAGACAACCAGGACCCGTCGTTGAACAGCCTGTCGGTGATGAACGCCGCCGACCTGCGCAGCAACATGGACTCCAGCTCGCGCTCGCAGCAGAGCAGCCAGGGATGGATCAACACCTACCCGCTGTCCAGCGGCATGTCCACCGCCTCCAAGAAGTCAGGTACGCACAGACGCCGCTAACCTTTAGTTTAAAATAAGATGCGATAAGATCAAATACTCCTGGGGAAAGTTACAGTGTTGCAGCAGCTGAAGGAATACACAGCGCAAAAATACTAATAAATACAACGGTAAAGGTACAAAATAAATATAAAACAAATTTTGAGAATAAAGACTCATGTTATGACTTCTCGTAGGAAATTTACGACTTTATTCTCGTAGGAAGTGTACGATTTTATTCCCCTAGGAAGTGTACGATTTTATTCTCGTAGGAAGTGTACGACTTTATTCTCGTAGGAAGTGTACGACTTTATTTTCATAAATTTACGACTTTTTTCTCGTAAATTTACGACTTTATTCTCGTAGGAAATGTACGACTTTTTCTCGTAAATTTACAACTTTTTTCTCGTAAATTTACAACTTTATTCTTGTAGGAAATGTACGACTTTTTCTCGTAAATTTACAACTTTTTTCTCGTAAATTTACGACTTTATTCTTGTAGG
>CM064904.1:27597733-27602733 GCA_030347415.2 Decapterus maruadsi | reverse complement strand
ACCTCATACACATAGGTACTGTTTCTACACATAGGTACTGTTTCTACACATAGGTACTGTTTCTACAGCTCATACACATAGGTACTGTTTCTACACCTCATACACATAGGTACTGTTTCTACAGCTCATACACATAGGTACTGTTTCTACACCTCATACACATAGGTACTGTTTCTACACATAGGTACTGTTTCTACACCTCGTACACATAGGTACTGTTTCTACACCTCGTACACATAGGTACTGTTTCTACACATAGGTACTGTTTCTACAGCTCATACACATAGGTACTGTTTCTACAGCTCATACACATAGGTACTGTTTCTACACCTCGTACACATAGGTACTGTTTCCACACCTCATACACATAGGTACTGTTTCCACACCTCATACACATAGGTACTGTTTCTACACCTCATACACATAGGTACTGTTTCTACACCTCATACACATAGGTACTGTTTCTACACCTCATACACATAGGTACTGTTTCTACACCTCATACACATAGGTACTGTTTCCACACCTCATACACATAGGTACTGTTTCTACACCTCATACACATAGGTACTGTTTCTACACCTCATACACATAGGTACTGTTTCTACACCTCATACACATAGGTACTGTTTCTACACATAGGTACTGTTTCTACACATAGGTACTGTTTCTACAGCTCATACACATAGGTACTGTTTCTACACATAGGTACTGTTTCTACACCTCATACACATAGGTACTGTTTCTACACCTCATACACATAGGTACTGTTTCTACACCTCATACACATAGGTACTGTTTCTACACCTCATACACATAGGTACTGTTTCTACACCTCATAGGTACTGTTTCTACACATAGGTACTGTTTCTACACCTCATACACATAGGTACTGTTTTCTACACATAGGTACTGTTTCTACAGCTCATACACATAGGTACTGTTTCTACACCTCATAGGTACTGTTTCTACACCTCATACACATAGGTACTGTTTCTGTTTCACCTCATACACATAGGTACTGTTTTTCTACACATAGGTACTGTTTCTTCTGTTTCTACACCTCATACACATAGGTACTGTTTTTCTACACATAGGTACTGTTTCTACACATAGGTACTGTTTTTCTACACATAGGTACTGTTTCTACAGCTCATAGGTACTGTTTCTACACCTCATACACATAGGTACTGTTTCTTTCATAGGTACTGTTTCTACACCTCGTACACATAGGTACTGTTTCTACACCTCATACACATAGGTACTGTTTCTACACATAGGTACTGTTTCTACACCTCGTACACATAGGTACTGTTTCTACACATAGGTACTGTTTCTACACATAGGTACTGTTTCTACAGCTCATACACATAGGTACTGTTTCTACACATAGGTACTGTTTCTACACCTCATACACATAGGTACTGTTTCTACACATAGGTACTGTTTCTACAGCTCATACACATAGGTACTGTTTCTACAGCTCATACACATAGGTACTGTTTCTACAGCTCATACACATAGGTACTGTTTCTACAGCTCATACACATAGGTACTGTTTCTACACCTCATACACATAGGTACTGTTTCTACACCTCATACACATAGGTACTGTTTCTACACATAGGTACTGTTTCTACAGCTCATACACATAGGTACTGTTTCTACACATAGGTACTGTTTTTCTACACATAGGTACTACTGTTTTTCTACACATAGGTACTGTTTCTACACATAGGTACTGTTTCTACACCTCATACACATAGGTACTGTTTCTACACCTCATACACATAGGTACTGTTTCTACACCTCGTACACATAGGTACTGTTTCTACACCTCGTACACATAGGTACTGTTTCTACACCTCATACACATAGGTACTGTTTCTACAGCTCATACACATAGGTACTGTTTCTACACCTCATACACATAGGTACTGTTTCTACACCTCATACACATAGGTACTGTTTCTACAGCTCATACACATAGGTACTGTTTCTACACCTCATACACATAGGTACTGTTTCTACACCTCATACACATAGGTACTGTTTCTACAGCTCATACACATAGGTACTGTTTCTACACCTCATACACATAGGTACTGTTTCTACAGCTCATACACATAGGTACTGTTTCTACACATAGGTACTGTTTCTACAGCTCGTACACATAGGTACTGTTTCTACACATAGGTACTGTTTAGGTAGGTGACGTGTGTCTGTGTTGGTCCAGACTTCGGCTTCATGTTCGAGAGCTCTCCTGGAGGAAACCTGGGCTGGGAGCCGGACATCAAGCTGACCGATGAGATGGTGATGATCATGGGAGGAAAGATGGAGGCCACGCCCTTCAAGTGGTTCATGGAGATGTGTGTCAGAGGATACCTGGCCGTACGGTAAGAAACCGTCAGATACCGTCAGATACCGTCAGATACCCGGCCGTACGGTCAGAAACCCTAATGTTGTTCTTCTCTTCACCATCAGACCGTACATGGATGCTGTGGTTTCCCTGGTAACGCTGATGCTGGACACCGGACTGCCCTGCTTCAGAGGACAAACCATCAAACTGCTCAAGTAAGAGAGTAGGGCCCCCTGGTGGAGAAAGACTGGAACTGTCAGTATTGATCCGTATTGATTGATTTATTTCTGTCTAATCGATCAGGGGGCGATTTAATCCTCAAATGAGTGAAAAGGAAGCAGCGGCGTTCATCATCAAGATCATCCAGAGCTGTTTCCTCAGCAGCAGGTCACACACACACACACACACACACACACACACACACACACACACACACACACACACACACACACACACACACACACACACAGTTACTACATGTTTGTTGCAGCTTCCTGACTCTGACTCTGTCTCGTCTCCTGCAGGAGTAAAACCTACGACATGCTGCAGTACTACCAGAACCAGATCCCGTACTGAGGAGGTCCTGCTGCTCCTCCTGCCCCCCCCCCCGTCCCCCCCCCTCCTCCTCCTCCTCCTGCTGTACGTCCAACACACACACGTCTCCACACAAACAATGCAGACCTCCTCCTCCTGCTCCTCCTGCCTGGTGGCGGTGGAGCCGCTGTGACATCATCACGCTGTGACATCATCACTCTGAGACACTGAGACACTTTGAGCCGTCGTGTTTCTGTTTTTAACCAGTTTTAACTTCACTTCCACTCGAGCGTAAAGAACAACGACGACGACGACGACGACGACGACGTGCGACTTTAAACCAAAAGAGGTGTTTGAATCGTGGAATCGCCCTTTAAGTATTTTTCCTCTGACGCTGTTGGTCGTTACCTAGCAACACGTGGACTGAGCTGAGGGAGACGGCCATAACAGGAGCCATATTTACAGTGTTGTTGTTGTTGTTGTTGTTGTTGTTGTTGTTGTTTGGTTTTGTTACGACGCTGTTCCTCCACTTTGATGCACTTTATAGGATTCATTAACGACCCGGTGGCAATAGACAACCCCCCCCCACCCCCTCCTCCTGCCCCCCCCTCCTCCTGCCCCCCTCCTCCTGCCCCCCCCTCCTCCTGCCCCCCTCCTCCTGCCCCCCCCTCCCACTGCCCCCCCCCCAGCATCAGGACCAGGGCCTCAGACGCTGATTATCTTCATTATTCTAATTCTATTCCAACTTTTAATGTTTTTAATGTTTTTAATCCCAGTATATTTCAACCTCTAGCAGCGCGTCGTTCCGCCTCACGGCCACTAGAGGGCGACCACACACCTGTTCACTAGAGTCCTGGTCCTGGTCCTGGTCCTAGTTCTGGTTCTGGTTCTGGTCCTGGTCCTCATATCACACTCATATCAATCATGTTATTATGGTCCACTTCCTGTTGTGGTCACAGTCACAGACGAGCTTCCAGACTTCCTCTATTGATCCTCTATTGATCTTCTATTGATCCTCTATTGATCCTCTATTGATCCTCTATTGATCCTCTATTAATCCTCTATTGATCTTCTATTGATCATCTATTGATCTTCTATTGATCCTCTATTGATCCTCTATTGATCCTCTATTGATCCTCTATTGATCCTCTATTGATCTTCTATTGATCATCTATTGATCTTCTATTGATCCTCTATTGATCCTCTATTGATTCTCTATTGATCCTCTATTGATCTTCTATTGATCCTCTATTGATCTTCTATTGATCTTCTATTGATCCTCTATTGATCCTCTATTGATCCTCTATTGATTCTCTATTGATCCTCTATTGATCTTCTATTGATCCTCTATTGATCTTCTATTGATCTTCTATTGATCCTCTATTGATCCTCTATTGATCTTCTATTGATCCTCTATTGATCCTCTATTGATCCTCTATTGATCCTCTATTGATCCTCTATTGATCCTCTATTGATCCTCTATTGATCCTCTATTGATCCTCTATTGATCTTCTATTGATCCTCTATTGATCCTCTATTGATCCTCTATTGATCCTCTATTGATCCTCTATTGATCCTCTATTGATCCTCTATTGATCCTCTATTGATCCTCTATCTATTGATCTCCATCCCTCAGTGTATAAACCATCACCTCCTCTAAAGAACAAACCGTCGTCTATTGTCACTTTAAACCACCAGAGATTAAAACATGATCATGATTTAGTGTTTAGTGTCTGATCGATCAGAGATCAATGCAGGAATCAATCAGCATTTACTCTCTTTACAGTAGTAGTGGTTAGACGTTAGCGGTTAGCGGCTAGCGATGCTGTAGTGTTGTACTGTAGAACCACATCTGGACCACAGCTGTGCGTCTGTCTGTGAGTCGCGTTTTATCTGTGCAGAGAAAAAAAACAACATATTTATCAGAAGATTTTAAAGATTTGAACTTTGATGTTTTTCTTCATCGTCGTCACTCGTCCTCCTCAAAGCTTTTAGGTTCAGACGAGAAACAGGAAGCGAGCGGCCGAGCAGAGACGCTGCAGGTCTGAGACACGGAGGAGACAGAGTCCAACCAACACTGTACTCTATTACTTTACTTTTACTCTAT
>CM064904.1:27565233-27595233 GCA_030347415.2 Decapterus maruadsi | reverse complement strand
TTATTTTATTCACTTATAAATTATATTTTATTCTATTTTAATCTGCTTTCTTATTATTAATGTCCGTGGTTTTGTTTATTAATGCATATTATCGTCAGTGTCGGCAGATAAATCTGTTTAAACTGTTTTATTCATTCAGTTTATTGTAAAATAAAAGTGTTATAAAGTTTTTATGAAGTTACTTTTATATATTTCATAATGAGTCACAGTATCAGGTGTAGTTTTAGAGACAGGTGAACTTCTGCTCCTGGGTCTGGGTGACGTCAGAGGGATGGGCAGGTCACGTGGTGTGGTCCCGGAGGGGGAGGAGGAGGAGGAGGGGGGGCTGGGAGTGAAATGGGAGAGAGGGAGGAGGAAGAGGAGAAGGAGGAAGGAAGCTGAACGAGGTAAGGACTGTTTACATCCAGCTGATCAACTATCGATAGAAAGTATCGATCAGGAGCGACAAGTTTGAAAGTTTTAACGTCGGGAAGTTGGCGGTAAACGTGACGTAACGTCGAGCTGCGCGAGGAGAAAAGTTGTTTTGAACCGACAGAGAGAGAGAGAGAGAGAGAGAGAGAGAGAGGCGACATGTTGGAGCAGCAGGTAGAGACACGGAACACCTGAACCGAGGCTCGCGCCGCGCCGCGCCGCGCCGCGCGCACAGGTAAATACTTTATAAACACAGCACAGGCACCGTGACGTGTTTACACCTGGTCACCGGGACCGAGTCCGGGTCCGGGTCCGGTGGATCCGGACCAGAGAGAGAGTCAGGTTCACATGAACAAGGCCCCGAGAGAGAGAGGGGTTCACCTGGAAGACGTGACGTCAGACCGTGTTACTGTAGCAACTTGAAAGATCCATAAAGGTGTTAAAGCTCCATACGGTATAAAGGTAGATGTCCATGTGTAGCGTGATTATAAAGCAGCTCTAGGTTCTATATTAATACTGTCAATGCACACTGCCTGGATTCAGAAACTGAGCCTTAAAGGGATACGCCAACTTTTTTTTTCCGTGTCTTGCCTCACTCCTGAGTCCATGACCAGCAGATAGACACCATCCTTTAGACTGTGCGTGCAGTAACAAGTTAGCCTTAGCTTAGCTCAAACACTGGAAGTGTATGGGTAGTGTTAGCCTGCCTCCACCTAAAGTAGCTAATTAGCTTAGCTCAAACACTGGAAGTGTATGGGTAGTGTTAGCCTTAGCTTAGCTTAGCTCGAACACTGGAAGTGTATGGGTAGTGTTAGCCCGCCTCCCCCTAAAGTAGCTAATTAGCTTAGCTCAAACACTGGAAGTGTATGGGTAGTGTTAGCCTGCCTCCCCCTAAAGTAGCTAATTAGCTTAGCTCAAACACTGGAAGTGTATGGGTAGTGTTAGCCTGCCTCCCCCTAAAGTAGCTAATTAGCTTAGCTCAAACACTGGAAGTGTATGGGTAGTGTTAGCCTGCCTCCACCTAAAGTAGCTAATTAGCTTAGCTCAAACACTGGAAGTGTATGGGTAGTGTTAGCCTGCCTCCACCTAAAGTAGCTAATTAGCTTAGCTCAAACACTGGAAGTGTACTGGTAGTGTTAGCCTGCCTCCACCTAAAGTCATCAGAGAAACTCTTCATCAACTCTAAACGGACTGATCTTCGTCTCAGAGCTGACAAAACTCTCCGGTAAGGCATCTTGAGCGGTCAAACGCCGCTAACGGGACGAGATCGGTCGAAACGGAGCTGCAACAGGCTAACGCTACCCATACACTTCCAGTGTTTGAGCTAAGCTAATTACGGGTGATATGGCTCTATCTCCATGGTTCCTGCACGCACAGTGGAAAGGATGGTGTCTATCTGCTGGTCATGGACTCAGGAGTGAGGCAAGACATGAAAAAAAAGTTGGCGTATCCCTTTAAAACCCGCCGTCAGGACTTCCTGTCACTTTATGATGTCACAACTTTGCAGGATTTGGTTTCTCTGAGCATTTTATTCTGAAATCTGCTCTATCTTTTATTGGATCGCTGTAGGAAACAGTCGGCCAATCAGAAGAGAGGCTCAGAGTCAGTTCAGTGTCACGTTGTTTTATCTGAGATACTTTTAGAGTCTGATGTTATTATAATAATAATATTATCATTATTATAATAACAACCAGAGAGCAGCTTCCAGTCTGTTTCCTGGTGACCTGTTGTCTGACTCAGTCTGATGATGTCATCGGGTCCAAAGAGTCTGAAGTCCAACCTCCAAAAATCCAAAGTTCTCTTTATTCCGACCACATCAACACGATTGAAACTCACATCAAACTGACTCAAAGCTTTTCTAACAGGTTTATTGTTTGGTTTGTTTTCCATTCAACAACCGTTCAGATCAGTCGGTGTGAGTTCAGGCTCCTGTTGGTTCAGCTCCTCCTCTGACGCTGATGTCGTCTCAGTTTGTTTTGCTCGACTCCACAAACCACAAAACCACAAAAATTAGAGATATGATAATTATTGAACTGACAAACTGGAGAATCCACAGATTAAAAACCATCAGGATCTGCTTTTAATAATAAAACGATAAAACACCCGTCGCTGCAGCGTCCTCATGTTTCCCTCCGCTCCCTGCTCGTCATCAGCTGATCCAACATCCTCAGGGGTCCGTTTCAGGAAGCAGGCTCAACAAACTCTGAGCCAAATCCTGAGCTCAGGATTGGCTGAGCCTGAGCTGGAAAACTCAGAATTTTCGGTTTCAGAACAGCTGATCAGAATTAGTTCAATCAATGCAGAATATGTTGAGCCTGAGGAAGGCGCGTTCACCGTGAGCACAAGAAGCCATCATCAATGGAGCACACACACAACACAGAGAAAAAGAAATGACCTCCACTCCAACCCAAAAATACAGAAGTATGGAAAGTTCTCTTTAAAAACCACATCAACGTGAGCTGAGTGAAACTGTGTTCACTGAAGAACTCTGGCAATCAAACTGACTCAAAGCTTTTCTAACAGGTTTATTGTTTGGTTTATTTTCCATTTAACAACCGTTCAGAACCATTTTAATTTGATATCTCTATTGATTTGTTCAGCTGTATCTACTTCACATTAAACTGTAATACATTTGCTCCAGTTCAGCTCCTCCTCTGTATATTCAACAATTTCGCTGATGTCATGAAAACCTCAGTTTGTTTTGCTCGACTCCACAAACCACAAAACCACAAAAATTAGAGATATGATAATTATTGAACTGACAAACTGGAGAATCATTCCACAGATTAAAAAACATCAGGATCTGCTTTTAATATCCGCTCTTTGCCTTTAAAAAGTTTCACTTCCACGTCCACGACTTCATTCACTAAGTGACATGATGTCTTTGCTTCCGCTGCAGCGTCCTCAGCAGGTTTGGAGCTTTCCCTCCAGACTCAGCATTTCCTGATCCTGAAACGGTCATCAGCTGATCCAACATCCCCAGGTGTCTGGGAACAATAATAATAATAATAATAATGATGATAATAATAATAATGAATGTTGTCCTTGTTCTTGCTGCAGGTGTTTGTCTGACTCTGGATCAGTGAGTTCACAGCAGGTTTGCTTTCTCAGCTTCTCGCCCATGTAAGTCGTGTTGAGTGACTGCGTGTGAAAGAGGTATCCCAGCTCCGCTCATTATTATTATTATTATTATTAATATTAATATTATTAAACCTCTGGGGGTCCAATCCGCTGCTACATCGGGCTCTAAGGGTCGACTGGAGGTCAGGGAGTTGTTCCTGAGCTGCAGTAGAAGCTCAGTAACAGGTTCCTGACTGACGCTGCATGGAGGTGTGACCTCACCGGGTGTTTCTGGGGGGGGGGGGTGTGTGTCTGTGTGTGTCGGTCTGTGTGTGTGTGGGTTCCTCCTGGTTCTTGTTTCCTCCTGGTCTCAGCTCTGATCAGCATTTTAATGTCTTATAATTAGATTGAAGAACTTGTTCTAACTGGTTTGTCCTGCAGCTTTAAAGGGACAGTTCAACATTTAGTCAGACTGTCCCATCACCATAATCCCTATAGTCATAGCAGTAGGTTCGTTACCTTTAATTGTCGGTGCAAGCTATTTTTAGAACGGCGGAGCAGAGCCGTGAGCTGCTCAGAGCTACGCTACGGAGGCTCATTATGGGATTTCTTGGTTTCAAACTCATCAAATACACAATCCAACAACTCCACAAGGGATTGTGGCAATAGACCACTTTGACAAAAATGTTGAACTGACCCTTTAAAGCAGTTAGTGGATGAGTTGATTGACAGGTGAACGGACTCTGAAGCTTCGCTGCTGGTTTCATCTGTTTGTTCAGTTTATTCTCAGTCTGATCATTTAAAGGGACAACGCAAACATTTCTGGTTCTTAAAATAAAAATGATTGATTGGATTTCATTGAAACTGAACAAAACAGAGTTGAAACAAAAACATGTTGGAAATTAACGAGATTCATTTATAAAATGTTGATTTATAATGTTTTTAACTCGTTAAAGCAACAAAACTGACTCTGTGTGTGTGTGTGTGTGTGTGTGTGTGTGTGTGTGTGTGTGTGTGTGTGTGTGTGTGTGTGTCTGTGTGTGTGTCTGTGTGTGTGTGTGTGTGTGTGTGTGTGTCTGTGTGTGTGTGTGTCTGTGTGTGTGTCTGTGTGTGTGTGTGTGTGTGTGTGTGTGTGTGTGTGTGTGTGTGTGTCTGTGTGTGTGTGTGTGTGTCTGTGTGTGTGTGTGTGTGTGTGTGTGTGTGTGTGTGTGTGTGTGTGTCTGTCTGTGTGTGTGTGTGTGTGTGTGTGTGTGTGTGTGTGTGTGTCTGTGTGTGTGTGTGCGTGTGCGTGTGTGTGTGTGTGTGTCTGTGTGTGTGTGTGTGTGTGTGTGTGTGTGTGTGTGTGTGTGTGTGTGTCTGTGTGTGTGTCTGTGTGTGTGTGTGTGTGTGTGTGTGTGTGTGTGTGTGTGTGTGTGTGTGTGTGTCAGGGACGCCCACCGTCCTCATGTCCTATGGAGGAGGTTTCCATGGACGCGGTGTCAGTCTCCGCCCGCCGCCGCACTACGACCATGTTCCTGAGGGAACGTTACCGCGAGACGCCGTCGACCCGTTTGACCCGTTGGAGCGGTCGCCGCCGCCGTCGCTGAGGGAGCAGCGGGCGCCGCTTCGCCTGGCCCAGAGCGCCGACCCCCTCCCGCCGCCGCCGCTGCCCGACCAGCCGCCCGTCGGCCCCGACTTCGACCCCAGCGGCAGCGAGGACGAGGACGGCGAGCTCGACCCGGCGCTGGACATCAAACCCGTTCACCGCTTCATCCCGGACTCCTGGAAGAACTTCTTCAGAGGAAGCGGCAAACGGCGCCCGTGGTCGATGTCGGGCTCCTCCCACAACAACAACAACAGCAGCACGGGCGGCGTTCCCTGCTCGCCGCCGCGCTCGCCCGTCCCCGGCTCCTACCGCGACCCGTACGGCGGCGAGTCGGCCGCCGGCAGCTACAACTCCAGGAAGGAGCTGCTGGGCGGCGGCGGCGGCGGCGGCGGCGGCGGCGGCTCGGTGTCGGGCCAGACGTACCGCACGGCGCTGAGCTACGGCGAGCGCGTGGAGGAGTACCACCTGCGCTACGGCTACATGAAGTCGTGGGCGGGGCTGCTGAGGATTCTGGGATGCGTGGAGCTGCTGCTCGGCGCCGCCGTCTTCGCCTGCGTCTGCGCCTACATCCACAAAGACAACGAGTGGTTCAACATGTTCGGCTACTCGTCGCCCGGCGGCGGCTACGGTGGCGGCGGCGGCTACGGCGGCCTGTACGGCGGCAGCTACTACACGGGACCCAAGACGCCGTTCGTGCTGGTGGTGGCCGGCCTCGCCTGGTTGGTCACCGTCATCGTCCTGGTGATCGGCATGACCATGTACTACCGCACCATCCTGCTGGACGCCGCCTGGTGGCCGCTCACCGAGTTCACCATCAACCTGGCGCTCGCCGTGCTCTACATGGCTGCAGGTCAGACGCTAACCTTCAGTTGGACTGGTCGCCGTCACATAGCGACACGTAGCGACATGTAGCGTCACGCAGCATCACGTAGCATCACGTAGCATCAGGCAGCATCACGCAGCATCATGCAGCGTCACATAGCATCACGCAGCATCATGCAGCATCACGTAGCGTCATGTAGTGTCACGTAGCATCACGTAGCATCATGTAGCGACACGTAGCATCACGCAGGATCACGTAGCATCACGCAGCATCACGTAGCATCACGTAGTGTCACGTAGCATCATGTAGCGTCACGTAGCTTCACGCAGCATCACGTAGCGCCACGTAGCATCACGCAGGATCACGCAGCATCACTTAGCATCACGTAGCTTCACGCAGCATCACGTAGCGTCATGTAGCTTCATGCAGCATCACGTAGAGTCATGTAGCTTCATGCAGCATCACGTAGAGTCATGTAGCTTCACGTAGCTTCATGCAGCATCACGTAGCGTCACGTAGCTTCACGTAGCTTCATGCAGCATCACGTAGCGTCATGTAGCTTCATGCAGCATCACGTAGAGTCATGTAGCTTCATGCAGCATCACGTAGAGTCATGTAGCTTCGCGCAGGATCACGCAGCATCGCTTAGCATCACGTAGCATCACGTAGCATTACGTAGCTTCACGCAGGATCACGCAGCATCGCTTAGCATCACGTAGCTTCATGCAGGATCACGTAGCATTACGTAGCATCACGCAGGATCACGCAGCATCACTTAGCATCACGTAGCTTCACGCAGCATCACGTAGCGTCACGTAGCATCACGTAGCTTCACGTAGCTTCACGCAGCATCACGTAGCATCACGTAGCATCACGCAGCATCACGTAGCTTCACGTAGCATCACGCAGCATCACGTAGCGTCACGTAGCTTCACGCAGCATCACGTAGCTTCACGCAGCATCACGTAGCTTCACGCAGCATCACGTAGCTTCACGCAGCATCACGTAGCATCACGTAGCGTCATGTAGCGTCATGTAGCATCACGTAGCGTTATGCAGCATCATGTAGCATCACGTAGCGCCCTGTAGCATCACGTAGTGTCACGTAGCATCATGTAGCGTCACGTAGCTTCACGCAGCATCACGTAGCGCCACGTAGCATCACGCAGGATCACGCAGGATCATGTAGCGTCACGCAGCGTCATGTAGCACCACATAGCTTCATGCAGCATCACGTAGCTTCACGTAGCATCACGCAGCATCACGTAGCTTCACGCAGCATCACGTAGCGTAATGCAGCTTCATGCAGTATTATTTCTATAGAAACTGATGACAGAGTCCGGTTTGTTCCTGTTGTCACTGGTGTGTTATTATGGTCTGTCCCGTCCACCAGGCATCGTGTACGTGCGTGACACGACGCGCGGCGGCCTCTGCTCCTACCCCGTCTTCAACAACGGCATCAACGGGGCGTTCTGCAGGACGGAGGCCGGCCAGACCGCCGCCATCATCTTCCTGTTCGTCACCATGGTGATCTACCTGATCGGCGCCATGGTCTGTCTGAAGCTGTGGAGGCACGAGGCGGCGCGGCGCTACCGGGAACGCTTCGGACACGAGGTGGGAACGCTGCTAATGCTAATGCTGCTGCTAATGCTAATGCTAATGCTAATGCTGCTGTTCACTCTGGAATGTCTTGTCTCTGACACACACACACACTCACACACACACACAGACACACACTCTGCTACACACAGCGGCTCAGCTGTGGGGGAGAGAGAGGGTGAGGTCTGCTGTGAAATAATCAGACTCTTAAAGGAACAGTTCACCCATTTAGGAAGTTATTTGACTGTTTTACTTGTTCAGAGTTTCTCCTTGAGTTCTGTTTTTATTGCCTCTAACGCACAATAACAGGTTTTAACATCCTAGTCGACCTGAGGTCAGGATCATCTGTCACACAGATCACACTGTGTAAAGGTAGAGCACGTATACTTTATCTAGTTTACAAAAAAGGGTTATTTTAAACAATGAATAAAACCAATAAATGAATAATTGACCTGGTCTGGTCCCTATACCTCCATCTTTCTTTCCTTCCCTTTCCCTTCCTTCTTTCCACAATCCTTGGCTTTTTCCTTCCTTCCTTCTTTCCTTCCTTCCTACCCTCCTACCTTCCTTCTTTCCTTCTTTCCTTCCTTCCTTCCTTCCTTCTTTCCTTCCTTCCTTCCTACCTTCCTTTCTTCCTTCCTTCCTTCCTTCCTGTAGCTTCCTTAGCTTCACCTTCCTTCCTTCCTTAGCTTTCCTTCCTACCTTCCTTCCACCTTCCTAGCATCACTTCATTCCTTCTTTCCTTCCTAGCTTTATGCAGTATTATTTCTATAGAAACTGATGACAGAGTCCGGTTTGTTCCTGTTGTCACTGGTGTGTTATTATGGTCTGTCCCGTCCACCAGGCATCGTGTACGTGCGTGACACGACGCGCGGCGGCCTCTGCTCCTACCCCGTCTTCAACAACGGCATCAACGGAGCGTTCTGCAGGACGGAGGCCGGCCAGACCGCCGCCATCATCTTCCTGTTCGTCACCATGGTGATCTACCTGATCGGCGCCATGGTCTGTCTGAAGCTGTGGAGGCACGAGGCGGCGCGGCGCTACAGGGAACGCTTCGGACACGAGGTGGGAACGCTGCTGCTGCTAATGCTAATGCTAATGCTAATGCTAATGCTAATGCTGCTGCTGTTCACTCTGGAATGTCTTGTCTCTGACACACACACACACACACACACACACACACACACACACACACAGACACACACTCTGCTACACACAGCGGCTCAGCTGTGGGGGAGTGAGAGGGTGAGGTCTGCTGTGAAATACTTGTTGTTTTGTGTTTCAGTCTCTTAAAGGAACAGTTCACCCATTTAGTTTCTCCTTGAGTTCTGTTTTTATTGCCTCTAACGCACAATAACAGGTTTTAACATCCTAGTCGTCCTGAGGTCAGGATCATCTGTCACACAGATCACACTGTGTAAAGGTAGAGCACGTATACTTTATCTAGTTTACAAAAAGGGTTATTTAAAACAATAAATAAAACCAATAAATGAATAATGGACCTGGTCTGGTCCCTATACCGCCATCTTTCTTTCCTTCCTTTTCCCTTCCTTCTTTCCACAATCCTTAGCTTTTTCCAACCTTCCTTCTTTCCTTCCTTCCTACCCTCCTACCTTCCTTCTTTCCTTCCTTCCTTCCTTCCTTCTTTCCTTCCTTCCTTCCTTTCTTCCTCCCTTTCTTCCTTCCTTCCTTCCTTCCTTTCTTCCTTCCTTCCTTCCTTCCTTCCTTCCTTCCTTCCTTCCTTTCTTCCTTCCTTCTTTCCTTCCTACCTTCCTTCCTTCCTTCCTTCCTTCCTTCCTTCCTTCCTTCCTTCCTTCCTTCCTTCCTTCCTTCCTTCCTTCCTTCCTTCCTTCCTTCCTTCATCTTTCCTTCTTTCCTTCCTACCTTCCTTCCTTTCTTCCTTCCTTCTTTCCTTCTTTCCTTCCTACCTTCCTTCCTACCTTCCTACCTTCCTTCCTTCCTTCCTTCCTTCCTTCCTTCTTTCCTTCCCTCCTTCCTTCCTTCCTTCCTTCCTTTCTTCCTTCCTTCCTCCTTCCTTCCTTCCTTCCTTCCTTCCTTCCTTCCTTTCTTCCTTCCTTCCTTCCTTTCTTCCTTCCTTCCTTCCTTCCTTCCTTCCTTCCTTCCTTCCTTCCTTCCTTCCTTCCTTCCTTCCTTCCTTCCTTCCTTCCTTCTTTCCTTCCTTCCTTTCTTCCTTCCTTCCTTCCTTCCTTCCTTCCTTCCTTCCTTCCTTCCTTCCTTCCTTCCTTCCTTCCTTCCTTCCTTCCTTCCCCCCAGAAGGACACCAGGAGCGTTTGTGTTGGTAGATAAAGTGTTGTGTTGTTGATCTGCTCATTAAACTCTAAAGTGTAGAAGTTGTGTTTCTATTACGTTGTAACCTGATCAGTCTGATGATCAACATGATGATCTGATTATTGGTTATTGATCGGTGGCTGATGATGATGTCATTGTGTTTCCAGATGCAGCCGTCGGCGCTGAGAGCGTCTCACTCTCTGGTAAGAACCACCAGCACACGACCACTGATCTGAGATCTGTGGTTGTTTACTGTTGTTTACCGTTGTTTGTTTGTTTGTTTGTTTGTTTGTCAGGACTTTGAAGCCCCTCCCCCTCCTAAACATCCCGACCAGGTGGAAGGCGTCTCCATGGCGCCGGTGCACCACGCCGCTCCTGCTGCTAAAGCCGCTGCAGCGAAGGTCCTGCAGGGGGCGATCCCGTCGGGACACATCCCTAAAGCCGTGGTCGTCCCCGACTACATCGCGTAAGGAAACAACAGATGATTGATTAGAGATGGTATTGATAGAGAGAGCTGTTACCATGGCGACAGGGCGTGTTGTTGACCTGGCAACAATGAAGGTCAATAAAAGAGGCCGATAACGGAGGAGGTGCAGCTGATAAGGAGGAGGAGGAGGAGGGGGCGGAGCTACAGCAGGGGCTCATTTACATATATATTATATTATATTTAACCCTTCGCCCCCCCCCCAACAGGAAGTACCCGACCATCCGGTCGGACGAGGAGCGCGACCAGTTCCGCGCCGTCTTCAACGACCAGTACGCCGAGTACAAGGAGCTGCACCAGGACGTCATGGCAACCAGCAGGAGGTTTGAGGACATGGACGCCATGATGAGGAGTCTGCCCCAGCAGCCGGGGAGTCAGATGGTACACACACACACACACAGAGACACACACAGATTTTGACACAGAAAACTGGAGAGCCACAAAATAACACACACAGAGGGACACACAAAACACCAGCGTCATCAGGTCCAGCTGCAGACAGACAGCTTTTGCTCCAGGCGCTGAGGACAATAGGGAAGAGGGCCACTGGTTAACTTACTGGAACCATTTTTGGCCCAGGAAAAGGTATACAGACCCCAAATATTAACGTTAAAACAACATATATCAGCCACTGATTTCTGAGATCCGTCATTAACGCCATCTGAGGCTTGAACTTTCGGTTGAGGGGATAACCGGGAGTAATAGTAAATAGTAATAGTAATAGTAAAAATTTCCACATTCTTGATACTTATTCAATCCACAAAATTTTTTTGTAAGAAGGACTTTTTAAATTTTTTGCTTCTAAATTCTTTTCAGTCTACTTTATTTAATTCATAAATAACTGTTTCACATTAGACTTAACAGTATTTAGCCTCCACTGTGGTTTAACAATGAGTTAAAATGGTGGATCAATGGATTAACACAAACATGTTAGGATGGGTTATGAATAATCTGTCATGACTTTTCTCCTCCAGTAGTTCAGTGATAGAACTGCTGTTTAGGTTGTTTCCACAGATTGGTGTAAAACTGACTCATTATTTCATTTTCAGCTCAAGTTTCATTTATTATTTAATGACGGTAAAAAGGTAAAAATAAGGTAAATCCTGCACGTTCTCGGCTCCTCTGCTGTCCTCTGATCAGAACGGAGTCCCTAGCAACGGCCCGTTTTACCAGCAACGGTCTAACATTCTGTTATTGTTCTGGTCCTGACATAGTCAACCTAAATAAACTGCTTTGCTTGGATTGGAGGGATGTTTCATAAAGGTAAAGAAAAAGGTTTTTTGTCGGTTCTTGAGTTACCGTTCTTCTGATTGGTCAGAGCAGTGAGGCGGGAGTCCGGGACTCAGCCTGTTCGGCAGGGCCACACGTGGGGTAGAAGTGATTGGCTGAGAAGCTTTCATTCAAAGCTTTCCTCGGGATGCTTATTGGATGAACAGTGGATGCTGGTGGGCCCAGGCACAGCGCTGGATGTGCACAGAAAGTAATGTCTCTGTCGCTGACACACACACACAGGGACACACGGCTCTTAGCGCAATTACACACAGACATTTGACAGTTATCATTTCAAACACAGGGATTTAATGTGAAATTAGTTTTTATTTACTGCAGTTATAGCTTTTTTCCAAGGCATTTAGAGGGCCAGTGGCCCCACCACTGGAACCACTGGCCCAGGACGACAGGTATCCACCCCCACAAACATGACGGTTTGACTTTTCTCCTCCATTTCAGTGATAGAACCCCTGTTTGCTCTGTTTCCACAGAGGTCTGACTCATTATTTCTTTTCAGTTTTGCGTTCACGTTTTTTGTCCTGACGGTCACGTAGGGGAGTTCTGGTTCTGACCCAGCTGGCGCCCAGTCGTCTCTGACCCGTGTGTAACGTGTAACGTTGGCCCCGGTGCCCCCAGCCCTGACCCTGCACTGGGTTTATTTATTGTACAGTGTTGAAGCAGCAGCAGCTGATGGAGGCGTGGTTCCCGGGAGTGACTGCAGCGTCTGCTCTGCAGGTTCTGACGGACCAGTTTCCTGTTTCCTGCTCCTGAACTTCCTGTTTTTCCGGCTCTTAGCACTAACTACCAAGACGATCTGACAGTTATCATTTCAAACCAGGGGATTTAATGTGAAATGAGTTTTATTTGTTATATATTTTTAACACTGGGCCAGTGTTTGGAGCGTTCTGGTCCTGACGGTTTGAAAAGTCCGTCCGGGCCACCGGGACATTTCTACTGTCGACCCCTGTGCTCTGCAGGAGGTCTGTCCAGCTCCTCGTGATGCGTTCACTGTCCTGACGGTCACGTAGTCCCTGAGGGGAGTTCTGGTTCTGACCCGAGGTCGTCTCCCCCGAGGGCCCCCCCCCTCCCCCAGCCCTGACCCTGCACTGGGTTTATTTATGTCTTTATGTCTTTATGTCTTTATTAACAGGATAGCCCCTTGAGATGTGCCATCTCATTTTCAAGGGGGTCCATAATTACAGTACATACAAAGTAAACAGAACAAACAGAGAAAACAACGACAGCAAAAGAAAAACACAAGATACAATATCAAGACACAGACACCCATTCACGCACACATTCACACACAACAATGCTCTAGCAATCCTGCCCCCCCATACACACAATGGCAAAAGAAATTAGATAAGATAAGATAAGATGAATACAATAATTGATACGATTAATCACATTTCATAACAAAATAGCTTTATATAAAAATAAAAAATGTTTGAAGATTAAACAATGATGATTATCAGAGGATATGGACCTAATTTAACTGTGACAGATTGAAAGAACAGAAACATCCTGTTGAAATAACTTTATTAGCACTAGACCTGGTTACTTCCTGGGATGTGAGAGAACACCCTCACATTCTGTGGCTTCACATGCAAATGAAGTCTGGATCAGTTCAGTGTGTGTGAGGCTCTGATCTCTGATCTCTGATCTCAGGTCAGTGGAGACACAATCAACAGGATCCTGCAGGAAAACCAAAGAAGAAACAATGAGTCTGTCATCATTTCCAGTCAAAACTAATCTCATCACCTGAAAATTCACTTGTTTTCAGATAAATTTCACAGACAAACTAATTTTCACTTGAAATCAGTAGAAAAATCAGGTTTCAATGGAAGTTTTTTGTTGACTGTTCATTTACAGCCCAGTAGAATAGAATAATATAATATATTACATTATACTGTTGTAATCAGTGACAGATTAAAGAACAGAAACATCCTGTTGAAATAACTTTATTAGCACTAGACCAGTCAGGTTGTTATGGTTATTATGGTTATTATGGGATGTGAGAGAACAGAGCAGCTCTGTGGCTTCACATGCAAATGAAGTCTGGATCAGTTCAGTGTGTGTGAGGCTCTGATCTCTGATCTCAGGTCAGTGGAGACACAACAACTACTGGTGTTTTATTGTGAAATACACACAGCTTTTATTTTGATAGGTTGACCAGAGCCACGTCACATCCTGTCACCGAGCTGAGCAGTATTTAATGTCTATATTTATATTAAAGTACTACATTATCCCGTGTTGGTGCGTTCAGGACCCGACGTTCCTGGAGAAGAAGGAACGCTGCGACTACCTGAAGAACAAACTGTCCCACATCAAGCAGAAGATCCAGGAATACGACAAAGTCATGGAGTGGAACGACGGATACAGTTAAAACCTGTCGCCACGGAAACACACCTGAGAACTGATGCTGATGCAGCTACGCAGGTGTTCACCGACCCACCTGACCCGGGTCCAGACCACAGGAGAACCAGGAGAACCAGGAGAACCAGGAGAACCAGGAGAACCAGGAGAACCAGGAGAACCGGGCCGACCCTCAGACCTCCAGACCTCCAGCCTGTCGGATGTTTTTATACTTTTAGTTCAGAACCTGATGAGACGTTCAGGGTCTCTGCTTCCTGTAGGACAACACGCTACCAGGTCCTCAGAGCTCAACACACACACCTCTACGGCTCAGACCGGGTCCTGGTCCTGGTCCTGGTCCTGGTCCTGGTTCTGGTCCTGGTCCTGGTCCTGGTCCTGGTCCTGGCCCTGGTCCTGGTCCTGGTCCTGGTCCTGGTTCTGGTCCTGGTCCTGGTCCTGGTTCTGGTCCTGGTCCTGGTCCTGGTCCTGGTCCTGGTTCTAGTTCTGGATCTGGTTCTGGTCCTGGTCCTGGTCCTGGTTCTGGTCCTGGTCCGGGTCCTGGTCCTGGTCCTGGTCCTGGTCCTGGTCCTGGTGGAAGATGATTAATAAATATTAACAAGGATTGAATTCAAACTGGGCAGAAACGTTAAACACTAAACACTGTTAAAATCACTGTTAAAAGGTGACATTTTACATCCAGAGGGAAACTACGGTGGCCCCGAGGGGTCAAATCACTGTCACTTAAAGGGATAGTTCAATATTTTTTGGCACATTGGCCCATTGTATTCACCACGCTATGACATCATAACACAACGTTACCACACAGAGAAATACAGAGACTGTTGATGACCAACTGTCCCTGAAGGCAACGTGCATCAGAGGTTTTACATGAATTTCCCATGAGCCTCCGTAGCGTAGCTCTGAGCAGCTCACGGCTCTGCTCCGCCATTCTAAAAACAGCTTGCACCGACAATTAAAGGTAATGAACCCACTGCTATGACTATAGGGGTTATGGTGATGGGACAATCTGACTAAATGTTGAACTATCCCTTTAAAGAAACACATGCAGACAGTCTTGTGTGTGGTTTGACCCTCTGGGCCACCGTAGGGAGAGTCTGGTTGAGCTCTGGTTGTGTGTTTGTGTCTCGAGAGGTGTGTGTAGGACAGAGCTGAGGCGTCCTGGCTGCAGGAGGATGGACCTGTGTGTGTGTGTGTGTGTTTAGACAGAGCTGTGTGTGTTTATCCTGGCTGCAGGAGGATGGACCTGTGTGTGTGTGTGTGTGTGTGTGTGTGTGTGTGTTTATAACGATGTGTGTGTGTGTGTGTGTGTGTGATACTGTGACTGTAGCCGAGGATGAAACCACTTGGATCCGGATCCGGAGCAGGTTCCTGGTTGACCCTGGTCTGGGATGTAGAACCTGACGTCGTCCCCTCATTTCATTTCATTTCACATGAAACTTTTTCTACTTTAATTAAAACCAATAATCCTGAGCTTTAATATCTGTTTTATCATCTTCACTGTGTTTTGCTGTAAATGTCCATTTATTTCCATAATTTAAAGACGATGAAGACGATGATGATGATGTGAATTTGGTGCTTTTTGTCTCTTGGTCTGTTTCCTCCTCAGCAGCAGCAGCAGCAGCAGCAGCAACTGGTCTGAGGTCAGCAGCCTACAGTGCTGCTGCTCAGCATTAACAGCTGGTCTCAGGTCAGAGCAGCAGCAGCAGCTTTAACAGCTTTTTATCCTTAATAATCCAGTTTTATCAAAGTTAACATCCAGTTCATTGTTGTGTAAATGTCCTGATGCACGTGGTGACGTCGTCACTGAGCTTCATGTCATACCTTCAATAAAACGTTCAACTGATTTATTAGATTTCTTTCTGCTCCAATCATTTCACTACTGCTTGGTTTTGAACATCAAATGAAAGGTTTTATCTTTCTATTGCATTGGTTTTATTTCATTCAGATGTTTATAGCCCAATGTTTACATTTTCTTATGTAAAACATTACTTATAATATTTAATTTGTGACTTTTTCCTTTTCATTTCTCTGTTTTCCTCTAAACCCAAGTTTATAAAATAAATTAAATCCATTAAAAACAATAATCTTTCAGTTTAATCTGCAGGTTTTTATTTGGAATATTTTCTCTTTCTGATCTTTGAACCATTTAATTGATTTAATTGATTAATGTAAAGTTCTGCTGAAGAGGAACAGCTGATCGATACCTGATCCACGAGGCGTGACCGCTTCACGCTGTGTTCATGGGAACTGACTGACGTAATGACGTAGTGACGCAGTGACTTCTCCTTACTCTGCGTAACGTGACACCGCCGCCACACCTGACACCTGTGGGGGCGGGGCTTCGCAGGCCCGGGGGGCGGGGCCTCGCAGACCGAGAGCCGCTCGTGCATCCGGGTGTGGCTGCGTTGTTTTTATCAGCGGCTGCAGTTTCTGTTGAACCATTTCACAGGTGAGACGGAGCAGAGGAGCTGCACGCGCTACAGGTGAGAGGCGACGTCACTTTGTTTAGAAAAGTCTTTCTTTTTCTTTTTTTAAAGCTGTATGAAGTTGTTACCTGTAGCAACAACAGACCAACAACAGACAGGTGAGTGGTTAGTAAATCAGTGATCAACAGCTGCTGCTCATCGAGTCAAACTCAGGAAGGAAACAGAACCGGAAATTAAATGTTATTATAAAAATAACAACAACAGGTGCTTTGATGTGTTCACTGTCACTGAAACCTGCAGGAATTTACAGTTTTATTCATGAAAATGTGAAGTAAAGTGACGTTTAAGGTTGAAAATGGACGTTAAAACAAACAATAGGCGCGACCTTTTATTATGGCAACAGAATTTCAAAATAAAGCACATCAGTCTGAGCATCTAACGTGAAAAAAATTGCAGCTTTTTTGCTTTTATATCAAATTAAATTGAATGTATTTTTATTTTGAAGGGCTGTTGAACAGAAGCCACTTGTTTTTACCTGTTTTCCTGAGGAATTTGTGACTTTCTGTGATATTACTGAAGGATATAAGCATCAGATGAGTGGATACTGGTGATAAATCATTAGTCGTGCATGTTTTTCATGTCTCATGTGTTTTAATCCTGTTAAATAATATGTTCTTACACTATAAACCTCCTCCTCCTCCTCCCCCTCCTCCTCCCCCCCCCCAGGCAGCACCCAGTGGATCCAGCAGAATGTCCTCCAGGCCAAACGGGAGTCCTCCTCCCTACGACTCCAACGGATAGTGAGTCTCTCTCTGACTATAAACCTGTTTATTAGAGTACGGAAGCTCAGAGACGCCACAATTATTACAATTACACTGTAAAATGTTACGTGTTAAAACAAACTACACAACAGTGAATTTGTGGTTTCAGTTCCTCTCTGTGTTTGTTTTCAGATTTCAAAATAAGATAACTGATTCCAAAATAAGAGCACAGTGTTTCCTTCATGTTTGTGTTTATTTGTTGAGGTGTTGTTGTTTGTTGCCCCTCAGTAATGCCCCGCCCCAGCCGGCCTACTCCTACTACCCCGACGACGAGTTCCAGCACTTCTACCGCTGGACGTCTCCGCCCGGGATCCTCAAGATCATGTCCATCATAGTCGTCGTCCTGTCCGTCGCCATCTTTGCCTGCGTGGCGTCGACGCTGGCGTGGGACTCTCAGGGCGCCATGTCCGGGTTCGGCGGGGGCATCGGCGGCGGCGTCTACGGCGGCGGCGCTTACGGAGGAGGTTTCGGCGGCAACTACGGAGGAGGCTTCGGAGGCGGCGGCTACGGACCCGGCAACAACTACGGCTACAGCAACCTGGGCGGGAACTACAACGACCCGCGCTCCGGCAAAGGCTTCATGATCGCCATGGCGGCCATCGCCTTCATCGCCGGGCTGGTCGTCTTCATCGTGATCGTGTCGCACCAGAGCGTGTCGGAGAGCAGGAAGTTCTACCTGGCCGTGGTCATCGCCTGCGCCATCTTGGCTCTGCTGATGCTCATCGCCTCCATCGTGTACCTGATGGCGGTCAACCCCATGGCGCAGACGTCCGGCTCCGCGTACGGCGGCCAGATCGCCGCGCTCTGCGCGCCGTACCAGCAGCCGCAGGTGTCCGGCGTCTTCGTCAACCAGTACCTGTACCACTACTGCGTGGTGGAGCCGCAGGAGGTCAGACACGCACACACACAAACACACACACACACACACTTTTATCTCCCATTGCGTCGGTTTCCAACTTCCGTTTCACTCCACTTAGCATTCTAGCGAGCAGCTAGCTGGTAGCGTTAGCCGCCGGTGTATCTGGGCGCCAAAACCGCTTTGTTGAGTCTATAAATCCAATTATTGAACAAATCAATCAGTCGATCACTATCTCTGTGTGCACATTTAGAATTATATGGTTCTATCTCCAGTTTTTTGCATAACATCATCCATTAGTGGCCTCTTAATGCCTGTGTGGTGTATTTTAATTATTATTTTTAACATGTTTAAATTAGTTATTCATAAAATAAAAAGATTCTATCAACCAAAACACAAGCGGAGTTGGAACTTTGATGCTCAATATCTCGGAGATAGAACCCTATAACAATATTGTAGTTGTTAGCGTAGCTGCGGACAGCTAGCAGCAGCAGCTAAGCTAACACCTGGCCGTCAGCTGTTGTTGTGGGACAGTTAGCTCAGTCACGATGGGACTCAGGTATCCACTGGAAAAAATGTGTTTTTCATGGAACGTTTATTGAGTTATTTAAGACACTGCTAACGGCTAACGGCTAACAGCTAACAGCTAGCGGTGGAGATGGTTGACAAAAACTGAAACTAGCAGTGAACAACATGATGTAGTAAACTGAAATAAAACTAAGAGCTGTCAGTAAAGTTTCATCAACAGCAGCTCAGTTGTAGTTTCCTTGAACCTGATGGGAACATTATGGGATGGATGCAACTAAAAGGGAACATGTTCATCTTCAGAGGCTTCACTTTCACCGAAAACCTGAAAAACTACAACTAAGACTGAATAAAAACCAGTCAATTCCTCTGAAATAAAAACTAAACTGAAATAAATTCATCAACGTTGAACTAAAACACTGAAAAATAAATGAAAATAAAAACTAATAAACAGGTGAAACTACATGATGTCATAGTGGTGAATAGAAGCTCTGGTTTATTCACTATAACCAGGTTTAACAAAGCCTGAAGTCTGAGTTAACTAAACCCGACTCTGTCTCCGTGTCCAGGCCATCGCCGTGGTGTTCGGCTTCCTGGTCACCATCGCTCTCATCATCATGCTGGTCTTCGCCCTGAAGACCAGGAAGAAGATCATCAACTACGGGAAGAGCAACATCCTGTGGAAGAGGGTGAAGGTCATCGAGGAGGAGGCGCCGCCGCAGGACGTGGAGGCCTGGGTGAGTGAGCGAGGGGCGCCGCCGGGGCTGATGGGTAATCTGTCAGACAGCCGCCATCTTGTTGTCTTCTTCTTCTGATTCGACTGTTTACTGAGGTTTTATAAACTAAAATAACGTTAGGAAACAGAATCAAAGGTCAGCAGAGTCTGTGATGATGTCATCAGAGGAAACAGGTCAGACCGGGCGCCAACGCCGTGTTGACACTGGAAATAAAACTCTGCTCTGAGAAAAGATAAGGAGTCGAAACTGGAGCGAATGTTCTGACCGATATCGACTGAAAGGGTTCGAGCAGCTGCAGCGAGTCATTGATGAATCAATGAATCAATGAATCAATGAATCAATGAATCGATGAACCAATGAATCAATGAACCAATGAACCGATCGACTGAACGACAGGAAGTGATCTGCTCCGTCGTCGACCTGGATCTGGATCTGGAACCTGAGGAGGTTTAACTCGTGGAAAATGAAACGCTGTCTTTGATCTGGATCCATGTAACGATGGATCTGATGATGTCATCGCTCAGTAAATCAACTCATTGATTGGTTTTCTATAGATAAATATATAGATTTACTTTATTAATCCTGGAGGAAATTCAAGGAAATATCGGCAGCAGCTCGTTTGATTTCAGTAACAACAACAACAACACAAGAAGCTGTCAGAGGTGTGTGTGTGTCTGTGTGTGTGTGAGAGCTGAAGTTGTCCAACCAGTTTGGTGTGGCTGCTTGTTGGTGAGCAGGTGGGGGAGGGGGAGGAGGAGGAGGGGGAGGGGCAACAGGCTCCTGCTGCGTTTGGTTTCACACTGACCTGAGAGGTAAAGTGATGATGATGAGGATGATGATGATGAAACCCTGAGTGGTGTTGGAGCTGCTCAGGTATTTTTTAAACCTGATGATTCACGTCGTGTGAATCTGTGACGACACCAGAGAGTGAGCTGAGAAACAGGTCGGACTGGAACACACACACACACACACACACACACACACACACACACACACACACACACAGAGACACACACACACACACACACACACACACACACACACACACACACAGACACACACACAGAGACACACACACAGAGACACACACGGACAGCAGTAACGTGACACTGGGAACCCGAGGTCTCTGGTCAAAGTGCTGATGCAGCTTCACACAGGACGAGTCCACACAGGCTGGCATTCCTCAGAGACACTAAGACAGAACCAGGACCAGCAGAACAGGGTCTGGACTGAAGGTTCTGCAGGATCTGGGTCAGACCTCCAGTCCAGACTCTGACCGATGAAGACAAGCAGCAGATTCACGTCAAACAACAAAACAGGAGACATTGAAGTGAAAACCTTCAGATTCCTCCTGTTGGACCTGAGGTGACAGGAAAATACAGCCTGAGGGGAATTTACACAGAATTGTCCTTTAAAGAGTTCTTCTTCCTCTGTGTTTTATTTTGAAGGGTTGGTGGAGGAGAGGATGAAGAAACCTCCTCCTCCTCCTCAGCTGGTCTCCACAGGATGAAGCAGTGTTGTGTTGTTAATGTGTTGTGTTGTGTAGTTAATGTGTTGTGTTGTTGTGTTGTTGCAGTGTGACTATGATGTAGTTAATGTGTTGTGTTGTGTTGTGTTGTTGTTGTTGTTGTTGTGTAGGTGAACAACGTGTCGGTCCCCCCCGAGGAGCTGCCTCTGTCTGAATACCCCGACAAGCTGCGTGGCTCCAGGTCCTATCTGGACGACGACAGTAACTACGACAAACCTCCGTACAACTACACCCCACAGTGAGTCACTGATCTATTGATCATCTATTGATCATCTATTGATCATCTATTGATCATCTATTGATCGATGGGTTTCAGCTCTGATCGGCTGCTCTCTCTCTGATCGGCTGCTCTCTCTCTGATTGGCTGCTCTCTCTCTGATTGGCTGCTCTCTCTCAGTCTGAGTCACAGCTGCTGCAGCTGAAACTATGCACAACATGACAAACATGACAAACATGAGAATCACGTGGAACACGTGTCTGTGCTGATGAGGAAACACTGAGACAATAAAACATGGAGGAAACAGGAAGTCACTGTCGACTCCACTTCCTCCTGCGTCAGAGGAGAGTCAAACTGGAACAGAATGTTTCATCTCAAAATAAATTAAAGGAGAATTCCGGTCATTTTTGACCCTAAAAAACCCCCAAATGGCCGGAATACTCCTTTAAAGTGAATCAACTCCAGTTTCTAGCATCTCAGCTGGTTGAAGACAAGAAGCTGAGATCTCAATGTAAAGCCGACTAACGCCCTGCCCCCCCCCCTCCCCCCCACCCCCCCCAGGCCGCCGGTGGAGGAGGACAGCGTCCCGCTGCAGAACGGCGCCCCCTACAGTCACTCTGACGTCCCCAGCTCAGCAGGACGGCCCAAGAAGAGACGCCGCGCCCGCCACGCCAACGGCCAGGTGTACGAGACCGACTACTACTCGTCAGGAGACGAGCTGGACGACGACGACTACGACAGGTAAGACAGGAAGCTCACGCTGATTAGTGATTATTAAAGGGATAGTTCAACATTTAGTCAAAGTGGCCCTACAGTCATAGCAGTAGGTTTACGGTGATGGGCCAGTTTGACTAAATGTTGAACTATCCCTTTAATGGTTTCAGCTGGTCTTTGTCTCCTGGTTACATCTCTCTCTTCTCCTCCTCCTCCTCAGTGAATTCCGTCCAATCGCCAGCGAGCAGGAGAGAAACGACTACAAGCGCGAGTTCGACCGCGACCACGCGGAGTACAAGGAGCTGCAGGCGGAGCTGGACGCCATCAACAGGAAGCTGGCGGAGGTCGACCGCGAGCTGGACGAGCTGCCGGAGGGAAGTCCTCAGTACCTGGTGAGAGGCTGTCCAGCTGCTTTAAAGGGACAGTTCAACATTTAGTCAAATTGTCCCATCACCACGTTCGTTACCTTTAATTGTCGGTGCAAGCTATTTTTAGAACGGCGGAGCAGAGCCGTGAGCTGCTCAGAGCTACGCTACGGAGGCTCATTATGGGATTTCTTGGTTTCCCTCATCAAACTCATCAAATACACAATCCAACAACTCCACAACGCTCTGGTGGACAAGTTGTGACCTGCACATTCACCACGCTATGAGATAATAACACAACGTTACCACACAGAGTTGTTTTAGAGGGAAATTCATGCAAAACCTCTGATGCACGTTGCCTTCAGGGACAGTTGTTCATCAACAGTCTCTGTATTTGCTGAAAAACTGTCCCTGAAGGCAACGTGCATCAGTGAGAAGCTACTGCTATGACTATAGGGGTTATAGTGGTGGGACAATTTGACTAAATGTTGAACTGACCCTTTAAGGTGGAAGTGATGACGTAACAAAGACAGTTTATTAACCTGTGGTGTGTGTGTGTCTGTGTGTGTGTGTGTGTGTGTGTCAGGACGCTCTGGACGAGTACAACAGGATCAAGAACCAGAAAAAGGTGAGTTTGGACACGAGAGGGTTTTCTATGGACGACACAAAGTCACAAAAGTATCATAATATATAATATAATATAATAATATATAATATAATATAACATAATATAATAATATATATAACATGTAATATAATGGTGTCTCCTCCTCCTCCTCCTCCTCCTCCTCCTCCTCCTCCTCCTCCTCCTCCTCCTCCTCCTCCTCCTCCTCCTCCTCCTCCTCCTCCTCCTCCTCCTCCTCCTCCTCCTCCTCCTCCCTCTTTCTTCCTCCTCCTCTCTCCTCCCCTCCTCCTCCTCCTCCTCCTCCTCCTCCTCCTCCTCTTCTTACTCCTCCTCTCTCCTCCTCCTCCTCCTCCTCTTCTTCCTCCTCCTCTCTCCTCCTCCTCCTCCTCCTCCTCTTCCTCTCTCCTCCTCCTCCTCCTCCTCCTCCTCCTCCTCTTCCTCCTCCTCCTCCTCCTCCTCCTCCTCCTCCTCCTCCTCCTCCTCCTCTTCCTCCTCCTCCTCCTCCTCCTCCTCCTCCTCCTCCTCCTCCTCCTCTTCTTCCTCCTCCTCTTCCTCCTCCTCCTCCTCCTCCTCCTCCTCCTCCTCCTCCTCCTCCTCCTCCTCCTCTTCCTCCTCCTCCTCTTCCTCCTCCTCCTCCTCCTCCTCCTCAGTCTGCAGACTACCAGGTGAAGAAGCGCAGGTGTAAACACCTGAAGGGGAAACTGAACCACATCAAGAAGATGGTGGCCGACTTCGACCGCAGGGCCTGAGCCAATCAGAGAGGAGGGAGGGGGCGGGGCTTAAAGCTGATTGGTCCAGAGGGGGCGGAGCTGTGAAGAGCCGATGACACTGAGCAACGGGACGCTGGTGAAGCCGCGTGAGGATCCTGGTCTGTTTTTAAAGCTCTTAATGTCTTTAATCCTGGTTTTAACCTCGTTTTTATTCAGTTTTATTTTTATCTGCAGTGTAAACATGTAAATATGTGGGAAAAGCTTTTGTGTGTTTGATGAACTCTGGTTTTAAACTGTGATGTTTTTATTAGAATCAACTCATTTATTAAACTCGTTTTGTTACACAGACATGTTAGAGTCTGGGTTTTATTTCTTTCTAATTCAACTGTGAGGATCAAAGGTAAAGGTACGTTATTACTCACATATACGACAGGAGAATGTTATTTATTATTCACTCATCAACTCAACATGAGAATAAACAAACTCTTATCACATCCTAGCCTTTTAATAAAAAGTTTCATGTAATTAAACTCTTTTAACTCTTGCAGTCACAAACAAAATCATAATAAATCACGTTTTAACGAGCGAGGCTCTTTCAAAATAAAAGCCCAGAACTATTTCAAAATAAAAGCCCAGAACTATTTCAAAATAAAAGCCCAGAACTGAAGCAGGTGTTGGTGTGTGTTTGTCGGCCATGTTTGAGCTTCTCTGCAGCGTCGTTTCTGTCAGAACCAACTTTATTGTCCAAACATAAAACACACAGACGAGTCAGAATAATTAGTTTTCACAGAGTAAACACAGAGTAAACAAACAACAACAAAACAACAAAGTCAAGTTGAGTCAGTTTTATTTCCAGACGGATCTAGTTTCTTCTTCTCTGGTGTAAATGAAGCGGTGAATCTACGGTTGTTGTTTTAGCTTCGTCTTCGTCTTCACAGTGTTTACACTTTAATCCTGAGGATGAATGAGACGAGTGGATCACATCACCATGACGACGGTTTTAGCCTTTTAGCCTCTTGTAGCTTCTTATTTTGTTTTTACCCTGTTTCCAGAAATAAAGAAGATAAACACACACACGCACGCAAACACACACACACGCACATAAGTGAATAAGTGCATCTTAAACTCTTGTCCTTTTTTCACATTTCTTGACATCATCTTTTTTTCATGTATATTTTCATCTTCAAGCCTCTTCATGTTGTGTGTGATGAAGCAGCTGTAACTCACTGATGGATCAGGTTGTTGTGACATTGAGCTGCAGGTGTGAACATTGTTTCCATGTGAGCGTGTGCACGTGACGTTCACATCATTGTTTTGGTTTTAAACCTAAAAGTTTCACTTTTCATTAGTATTTTGAAGCAAACAAAGCTTTGATGCAGAAACACAGTCAGAACAACAGAGATGAAGAGCACCAGGCTGAGTGGATGCAGATGTCAGAGTCTCCTCCAGATGTTGCTCATACTTCACTACAGCAGCTTCTTTTTTTAGAAAACGTGCACGTTGACGAGACTCAGCAGCTGAAGCAGAGGACGAGACGACACCATGAGCTGCACGTTGCACGGTGTTGTTGTTTCTTTCTTTTCCTCTTTGGTTTCCCTCGTTGGGTTTCACTGCAGGCGACAGCACATAGCAACAGGTTACACATTAAAGGGACAGTTCAACATTTAGTCAGACTGTCCCATCACCATAACCCCTATAGTCACAGCAGTAGGTTTATTACCTTTAATTGTTGGTGCAAGCTATTTTTAGAACGGCGGAGCAGAGCCGTGAGCTGCAGAGTTGTCTTGGAGGGAAATACAGAGACTGTTGATGAACAACTGTCCCTGAAGGCAACGTGCATCAGAGGTTTTACATGTATTTCCCTCTGAAACAACTCTGTGTGGTAACGTTGTGTTATTATCTCATAGCGTGGTGAATGTGCAGGTCACAACTTGTCCACCAGAGCGTTGTGGAGTTGTTGGATTGTGTATTTGATGAGTTTGATGAGGGAAACCAAGAAATCCCATGAGCCTCCGTAGCGTAGCTCTGAGCAGCTCACGGCTCTGCTCCACCGTTCTAAAAATAGCTTGCACCGACAATTAAAGGTAACAAACCTACTGCTATGACTAGTGATGGGACAGTTGGACTAAATGTTGAACTGTCCCTTTAAAACAGCGTGATGGCTGGAGCTCAGGCGGAGGTCTTGAACTGCTCCGTCTGCATGGAGTGTCTCCTCAGCAGCATCCTCCTGCTCAGCTCCCGGGGTTGTCCCGGAGGAGCCGAGGGAAGGAAGTGTTTTAGAGCCGCCTCTCTCTCTGAGGAACCAGCGGCGCCGAAGCTGCAGGCGTTCAGGACGGCGGCGTTGGAGGAGGAGCTGAGGGTCAGAGGCGGCAGCGACCGCGGTCTGGCCTGGGAGGAGCTGTGGTCCAACAAGAAGGCGCCGGAGCCTCGACGTTCCAACCCAGACAGCATCCTCCGGTTGGGACCGGACTCCCTGGAGCCCAGGGTGCTGGAGCAGCGCAGCGGCGCCAGCCTCTTCACCTCCGCTCTCTGCTCCTCAGGCAGGGTCTGGACGTCCACGGCGAGCTGCGGGTCAGAGCTGTAGATGTCTGCACCCAGTTTGCGCCTCTGGATGATGCTGTGAAGGCTTGATGAGGCCACGTTGTAGAGCGGAGCGCCGTGGTTCCTGCCGCCAGCAGCCAGCCAGGAGGAGGAGGAGGAGGAGGAGGAGAGGTGTTCAGAGTGGAGGTTGGGATGGGAGGCGGAGTGAGGCGACACCAGGCCGGGTAACGACATCTTCTCTCCAGGATGCTCGGCGCAGTCGTCCTTGTCTGCTCCGTCTGCTCCTCTACTCCTCGCCAGGCGCCCTTCGTACCATTTGAAGCCGTCCATCCTGGGGACTCTGAAAGAAAGGTCCTCGCTTTGGTTGAAGTCTTGGCTGCTGTGTGGAGACGAGGCTCCGTGATGCTGTTGATGCTGCTGATGGCCGGCCAGCAGAGACGACGGGATCTTCAGCCACGGCTCAGAGTTGAGTCTGAGGAGCGGTTGCTGCTGCAGGCCGTTGGCCGCCGCCGCCGCGTGGCTGAGGCCGCGCAGCCGCGACGGGGAGCAGGGATGGGAGCTGACGCCTTCTTTGAAGGAGAAGACGGGCTTGGGGGGACACAAGGAGGAGGAGCTGCACTGAGGGGACGTCATGAGCTGGATGTCTGAAGGAGACGCAGGAGCTGCCGGGGTGGTTCTGTCCGTCCGGTCCAGAGCGCCCAGGGGGGGCACGCCGAGGGGGGGCACGCCGAGGGGGGGCACGCCGAGGGGGGGCACGCCGAGGGGGGGCACGCCGAGGGGGGGCACGCCCAGGTACTGCTTGGCCTGCAGCTTCCCACAGGGCAGTTTGTCAGTGTTTATGATGATCACCTCCTTCCCTTTGGCCTTACAGGTGTCCAGCAGCAGCTTGAGGACCGTCCAGTCTCCGGCCATGACCGAGTAGACCAGCGCCGAGGTCCCAGACCGGTCCTCCAGACCCACGTCGGCTCCGTTGGCGAGCAGCAGCGCCACCACCGCGGTGCCGGCCTGCTCCTGGCAGGCGTGCATCAGCGCCGAGCGGCCCTCCTTGTCCTGGATGTTGGGGTCGGCTCCTTTCTCCAGAAGGAACTGGACCAGTTTGAGCCGGCTGGCGCTCTGGGCGTCGGCGTGCCGCGTCCTGCACGCCACCATCAGCGGCGTCAGGCCCTGGCCGTCGCTCTCGTTGATGTAGGCTCCGCCCTCCAGGAGCAGCCGCGTCAGGCGCAGGCGCCGCAGGAACACGGCCTTCAGGAGGGGGTTCCCAGAGTCCACGGCCACGCCGGCCTTACAGCCCTCAGCCTCCATCCCTCTTGGTCCCAGTGGGGGGTCTGGAGCAGCCGGAGCGGAGGACAGGAGTCTGTGGAGAACAACAACACAACAACAACACAACAACAACACAACAACACACAAACAAGAACCAAGCAGAAGTCAATCAGCTGCAGGAACTTAGAGCAGTGGCATGCACTGGTATCGGTTCGCGGTATCGGTAAAGTTCGCCGATACCGATACCGGTATCAATACCCGATACCGGTATCGGTATCGGTGTATCCCTAGTACTATGACACCACAAGTATTCAAATCGACCTTGTGGTTGTGGTGTTTTACTCATTTTATTATGGACATGCAATTTTCGAGAAAAGACCTAAAAAACAAAATGCTTGGTTTTTAACAAATAAAACAACATGATGATTTAGCAGAACGTTAGCGCTTCATCACCTTAGTCACGTCTTGGGTCACAATAACCGCCCTTCACTAATACAGATATGATCAGAGGGTGGCTTTGCATCTTTGTTGTATTTTTTTTTAGATCAGAGGCTTGTTACAACAAATGTTGTTGTAACAAGCAGAGAAGAAAATAAAACTTGTCTTCCAATTCATTGCATTTTGCCTAATTGTTTGTTTTTTTGTTGTGGTAGAAGGGTTAGTATCGGTACTCGGTATCGGCAAGTACTCAGATCCAGTATCGGTATCGTATCGGTTTTTAAAAAAGTGCTATCGGTGCATCCCTACCTATACTGAAGGGGAAAAACTGAGAAGTTGCTGAGATGTGTCTGTGTTACTGGTGAAGATGGAACACAGGAAATAAATAAATAAATGTAATGTTTGCCTATTTTAGAAGAGTGTCCTTCAGAATGATGATCACATGATTGAACAGTGTTGATTCTGATTAATCGAAGCAGGACAAAATGATTGAGATTTTACTACAAGATATTCCATAACCCTTCCAACCAAAACGTCCATGTTTGTCCCAGCGTGGAGCCTCCTGCCGCTAGAAACCATGGCTTCATCTTTATTTTCACACTATTTGCAGAAACTAAGTGAAAACTAAGTGAAAACTAAGTGAAAACTAAGTGCATAAACTAGATACCAGCTCCTTTCTCGGCCTCTGTGTCCCTCTGTGAAGCTGCACCGACAGCAGCTCATTTGGACGCAGTTACGTCTGGCTCTCGCGTGAATGATGACGTTGATGTGATTGACAGCCCTGGCAGCCAATCAGAAGCAGCAGAATCCTGCCATAGGCTGTTGTGCGGCGCACCAAGGTTGTAAAGTCCGTCCGTCCGGACAGCTGCTAGCTGCTAGCTGCTAGCTGATGTGTTTGGGTCCATGGCATTGGTCCGACCACCCATTAGTCCGACCTCCCATTGGTCCGACCTCCCATTAGTCCGACCTCCCATTGGTCCGACCTCCCATTGGTCCGACCTCCCATTGGTCCGACCTCCCATTGGTCCGACAATCGGAGTAATGAGAGTTGGAACTAATGGGAGGTCCTGAGCGAACTGGACTGTTTAGACCAACTCTCCATTCCCAACATTCACCATGCATTTATATAATTATTCATAAGGCTCCACCTGTCTGTCAATAAGACACACAGAGTTTACACCAACGAGGAGCTGGCACCACTTTTAACACTGCTGATCATGTGCATAATTAACTGCAAAACAAGCACTTCATGACATATAACGCTCATTCTGCTTCTGGCCTGTCTAGATGGCGTTTTTACTAAACTTAACCAACTCCTTTCTTCATTGCCTGAACCAAACCAAAGCCAAATTTTCTTTTTCTTTCTCCCTCTCTCAGTCTACTGTCAGCTTTTTCAGGGAGCGGGAGAGAATAAAAAGTGTATTTACTTTACTCTGTAGCCTACTCTGGGGGTCATCATATGGGGAGAGATGCATGCTTTGAATGGAAGAGCTTGTTTGATGGACCGGGACCTTTTGGTCCGACTTGTGGTTGATTTTGTCGGAATAACGGGAGGTCGGACCATTGGGAGGTTGGACCAATGGGCAGTTCCCATGTGTTTAGCATAACGTCCAGTCGTATAGGAGCCAGAAACGTGGCGACCGGGTCCATAGACCTGGTCCAGACCGGGTCCAGACAGAGCTGCTGCATGAAGGCTGGTGTCCAGGTGTTTATTGGAGTGTCTGGGCTGTGGTTCCTGGTGGTTCCTGGTGGTTCCAGGTGGTTCCAGGTGGTTCCTGGTGGTTCTAGGTGGTTCCTGGTGGTTCCAGGTGGTTCCTGGTGGTTCCAGGTGGTTCTAGGTGGTTCCAGGTGGTTCCAGGTGGTTCCTGGTGGTTCCTGGTGGTTCCTGGTGGTTCCTGGTGGTTCCTGGTCGTTCCTGGTGGTTCCTGGTCGTTCCTGGTGGTTCCAGGTGGTTCCAGGTGGTTCCTGGTGGTTCCTGGTGGTTCTAGGTGGTTCCTGGTGGTTCCTGGTGGTTCCTGGTGGTTCTAGGTGGTTCCTGGTGGTTCTAGGTGGTTCCTGGTGGTTCTAGGTGGTTCCAGGTGGTTCCTGGTGGTTCCTGGTGGTTCCAGGTGGTTCCAGGTGGTTCCAGGTGGTTCCTGGTGGTTCCAGGTGGTTCTAGGTGGTTCCAGGTGGTTCCAGGTGGTTCCAGGCTGCAGCAGCTTCTGACATCCAGGCTAATATTATATTGGTTCATAATCAGTGCAGTGTGGCTCCGTGATTCTGCATGTCTTACAGTTTTTAAAAAATATTTTTCCTGTTATTGATTATTGATCCTGTGGTTATTGTCTGTAGCCTACATAGT
>CM064904.1:27555233-27560233 GCA_030347415.2 Decapterus maruadsi | reverse complement strand
CCGTGGTTCGGAGAAAAAGGGAAAAGTAGATGATGATCAGCGTGGCCGTCGTAGTGGCGGGCGCACTGTTGGAGTAATCCCCCATAATCCTTTGCTGGCTATATCTACAGATGAGAGCGCTGCTATTAAAGCCCCTTATGTCCCCACCCAGGACGGGACGGGACAGACATGATGGGATGGACAGGACAGGGCAGGACAGACGGGACGGGACGGGACATAAAGGGACAGACATGAAAATGATGATGTCCCATCCCATCCCAGACAGACTGATGGGACCTCATCATGTCTGTCCCATTCGTCCCAGACTGGACATGAAGGGACCAACAGGACAGGGCAGGACAGACGGGACGGGACAGACATGATGATGATGTCTGTTGTGAGTCATCTGTCCTGCTGTGATGAGTCTCTGTCCTGCTGTGATGCAACGTGTCCTTGGCCTGTCCTTTAACCTGAGGGATTGTCTCTGCTGCTGCAGCTGCAGTCTGACTTTCATTGTGTTTCTCCGTCAGTCGGTCCCGCTGCTGTCCCGCTGCTGTCCGACCTGCTGTCCCGCCTGAGGTCACGTCGGGGTCAGAGGTTGAGTTTGACTCTGAGGAGCTGATGAGACGAGACGGGACGAACCCGATGACGTCTCACAGACAGACAGGGTTATGATGTTACAGAAAACCTGCATTTTTCTCCTCATATTCCTCCTACACTAGAGGCTGCTCTCTCTCTGACAGCTGGCTTTTAAAGGGATACGCCAACATTTTTTTTTCATGTCTTGCCTCACTCCTGAGTCCATGACCAGCAGATAGACACCATCCTTTCCACTGTGTGTGCAGTAACCATGGAGATAGAGCCGTATCACTAAAGTTGCTAATTAGCTTAGCTCAAACACTGGAAGTGTATGGGTAGTGTTAGCCTGCCTCCACCTAAAGTAGCTAGTTAGCTTAGCTCAAACACTGGAAGTGTATGGGTAGTGTTAGCCTGCCTCCACCTAAAGTAGCTAATTAGCTTAGCTCAAACACTGGAAGTGTATGGGTAGTGTTAGCCTGCCTCCTACCTGAGCTGAAATCAGCATCAGAAGCTGATTTCATTTTAGCTCTAAACTCTGTAAATATATCACTTTATCAACATTTCAAACATGTTTAGGTGAGAAAGTAGCCGTTTAGCCTGATCAGCAAAGTCGTTAATTTGACTCAAACACTGGAAGTACCAACTGTTTACTATTTTGTTCAGCCTGCGCTCCACTCAAAATAGCTGTTGTGACTCAAACACTGGAAGTTCTGGTTACTTATACAAAATAAAACACCCGTTGCCCCTTACATACAGAAAACCAGCATAGAATTTTCTTTTAGCTTTAAACTCTGTAAAATATAACTTTATCCTCATTTCAAACATGTTTAACCAAAATAAACCGTCTTTGATGAAGCAGTGTGTTTTAATTTGTCTAAATACCAGCTGTTTACTATTTTGTTGGGCTCAAGATGCCTTACTCGGAGAGTTTTGTCAGCTCTGTTACTTTCACAAAATCGGTCCGTTTGAGTTGATGAAGAGTTTCTCTGATGACTTTAGGAGGAGGCAGGCTAACACTACCCATACACTTCCAGTGTTTGAGCTAAGCTAATTAGCTACTTTAGGAGGAGGCAGTTTTAACGATCTCGTCCCGTTACACTTCCAGTGTTTGAGCTCAAGATGTCTTTAGGTGGAGTTTTGTCAGCTCTAACACTAAGATCGGTCCAGTTTTTGAGAAGAGTTTCTCTGATGACTTTAGGTGGAGGCAGGCTAACACTACCCATACACTTCCAGTGTTTGAGCTCAGCTAATTAGCTACTTTAGGTGGAGGCAGGCTAACACTACCCATACACTTCCAGTGTTTGAGCTAAGCTAATTAGCTACTTTAGGTGGAGGCAGGCTAACACTACCCATACACTTCCAGTGTTTGAGCTCAGCTAATTAGCTACTTTAGGTGGAGGCAGGCTAACACTACCCATACACTTCCAGTGTTTGAGCTAAGCTAATTAGCTACTTTAGGTGGAGGCAGGCTAACACTACCCATACACTTCCAGTGTTTGAGCTAAGCTAATTAGCTACTTTAGGTGGAGGCAGGCTAACACTACCCATACACTTCCAGTGTTTGAGCTAAGCTAATTAGCTACTTTAGGTGGAGGCAGGCTAACACTACCCATACACTTCCAGTGTTTGAGCTAAGCTAAGGCTAACACTACCCATACACTTCCAGTGTTTGAGCTAAGCTAATTAGCTACTTTAGGTGGAGGCAGGCTAACACTACCCATACACTTCCAGTGTTTGAGCTAAGCTAATTAGCTACTTTAGGTGGAGGCAGGCTAACACTACCCATACACTCCCAGTGTTTGAGCTAAGCTAATTAGCAGTGCGCCAGCTCTGCCTGTATCTCCCTTGTTACTGCACGCACAGAGGAAAGGATGGAGTCTATCTGCTGGTCATGGACTCAGGAGTGAGGCAAGACACGGAAAAAAAAATGTTGGCGTATCCCTTTAAGATGAAGGAGTGTGACCATCCCAGTGAGCTGCAGCTGCAGCAGTGGGTCTGATGACTGATGTGTTTGGTCCACAGGTCAGTGCAGAGAGCAGCAGGGTTAGACTTCATCACAGTCCACTGACACTAATCCTCCTAACAGATTACACTGCAGCGTCGCAGCCTTGTATTGTGTCTTTTGATGCTGCGGCTCGTTGTCGTCGCCGTCACCGTCACCGTCACCGTCTCTGTGGAAGTGTGAGAATCTGTTGAACTCACACACACACACACTCCATGCACTACTGCACTAGACTTTTGTGCACTGTCACGTTCTTCACTCTTCGTTTTATTGGTTGCCATGATTGCACTAATGATAGTTTATCTTTTTACCATTAATTCATGTAAAACCTCTGATGCACGTTGCCTTCAGGGACAGTTTTTCATCAACAGTCTCTGTATTTCCCTCTAAACCAACTCTGTGTGGTAACGTTGTGTTATTATCTCATAGCGTGGTGAATGTGCAGGTCACAACTTGTCCACCAGAGCGTTGTGGAGTTGTTGGATTGTGTATTTGATGAGTTTGATGAGGGAAACCAAGAAATCCCATGAGCCTCCGTAGCGTAGCTCTGAGCAGCTCACGGCTCTGCTCCGCCGTTCTAAAAATAGCTTGCACCTGACCTGGACCTGGACCTGGACCTGGACCTGACCCTGGGACTGGAGGGCGGATGGGTGAGTGTGTGTGTGAGGGGTGGACCTCACACTCTGAGGGTTTATAATAACCCCCCCCCCCCCACAACCACAACTTCCCCCTCAGCATCACAGTGTGTGGATAGAAATGAAAGTCTGTAGCAGCTTAACACAAAAGCACACACAATTATATACACACAGACACACACACACAGTCGCTCGCATAACATCTGTCTCCATGCACACACACACACACACACACACACACACACACACACACACACACACACACACACACACAACATCTGTGTGTTCTCTCCGGCTGCAGCAGAGTTTCACAACAAACAGCCTTCATCTTCTGCAGCGCATCACCAGTTCACACAAACACACACAAACACACACTTCTGCTTTTGTCCTCGGCTCAGGCCTCCGTGTGTGTGTGTGTCTGTGTGTGTGTGTGTTTTGTTTTTTTAAAAGTATATATTTTTGGCTTTTCATGCCTTTATTGACAGGACAGTAGAGTGTGACAGGAAACAGGAGGCAGAGATGGGGGCCTGCAGCCTCTACACACGGGGCGGGGGCTCTACCTGCTGAGATAAACACCACCCTGTGTGTGTCTGTGTGTGTGTGTTTCCTCCCTCTGACTGACAACGGCCTGTGTTAGTGGTCCAGGTTGTGAGTCAGTGAAGTCCAGACCAGACCCAGTGGATCTGTGTCCAGACACACTGAACCAAACAGGAAGTGTTGCTATGGTGATGTGATGACCACCCACCGACCCACAGAGCTGCAACGAGTTCAGGGTTCAGACCTGAAGGAAGTCAAACATCTGGAGACCTGGAGATATCATCCATTCATCATTCATTCATCATCCATTCATTCATCCATCATCCATCCATCCATCATTCATCATCCATCATCCATCCATCATCCATCATCCATCCATCCATCATCCATCATCCATCCATCCATCATCCATCCATCCATCATCCATCCATCATCCATCCATCATCCATCCATCCATCATCCATCCATCCATCCATCCATCCATCCATCCATCATCCATCCATCCATCATCCATCCATCCATCATCCATCCATCCATCATCCATCCATCCATCATCTATCCATCCATCATTCATCCATCCATCCATCCATCATCCATCCATCCATCCATCCATCCATCATTCATCCATCCATCATCCATCCATCCATCCATCATCTATCCATCCATCATCTATCCATCCATCATTCATCCACCCATCCATCATCCATCCATCCATCATCTATCCATCCATCCATCATTCATCCATCCATCCATCATCCATCCATCCATCCATCCATCATTCATCCATCCATCATCTATCCATCCATCATCTATCCATCTATCATTCATCCACCCATCCATCATCCATCCATCCATCCATCCATCATCTATCCATCCATCATTCATCCATCCATCCATCATCCATCCATCATCTATCCATCCATCCATCATTCATCCATCCATCCATCATCCATCCATCCATCCATCCATCATCTATCCATCCATCATTCATCCATCCATCCATCATCCATCCATCCATCATCCATCCATCCATCATCCATCCATCCATCCATCCATCATCTATCCATCCATCATTCATCCATCCATCCATCATCCATCCATCCATCATCCATCCATCCATCATTCATCCATTCATTCATCATCCATCCATCATCTATCCATCCATCATTCATCCATCCATCCATCATCCATCCATCATCTATCCATCCATCCATCATTCATCCATCCATCCATCATCCATCCATCCATCCATCCATCATCTATCCATC
>CM064904.1:27510233-27550233 GCA_030347415.2 Decapterus maruadsi | reverse complement strand
AGCAGCAGCAGCATTAGCATTAGCAGCATTAGCAGCAGCAGCAGCAGCATTAGCAGCAGCAGCATTAGCAGCAGCAGCAGCACTAGCAGCAGCATTAGCAGCAACAGCAGCAGCATTAGCAGCAGCAGCATTAGCATTAGCAGCAACAGCAGCAGCATTAGCAGCAGCAGCAGCATTAGCAGCAGCAGCAGCATTAGCATTAACAGCAGCATTAGCATTAGCAGCAGCATTAGCAGCAGCAGCAGCATTAGCATTAACAGCAGCATTAGCATTAGCAGCTGCAGCGTTAATGTGATCATGGTTGTGCAGAGTCAGACCTGGATGACCAGTCTAACAGTCTTCTTCCTGTTTGCTGGACGTTGGTAAACAGAAGAAGTTGTTTGTTTGTTTGTTGTTTACAGCTTCAACCAGACTCTAATATTGACTCTTCTTTTAGCTTCAGTTTGTTCTCAAACAGCTGGAGAGAAAAAAAACCAGACTGTTGGTCTGGATGGAGATAGATGGATGGTGGGTCCAGGTGGTGAGGGGGCGGGGCTTTGTTGTGACATCACAAAGTGACAGGAAGGCTCAGTTTAATGAAAACAGGCTGTGTGTGTGTTGTGTTTCTTTGTGGACCGTTGCCCACGACAGGCAGCTCACCTGCCACCACCTGACTGATGTGTTTCCATGGTGACGAGGGGAGAAAACTGAGGAAGATGGTTTATTATGATAATAACTGTGATAACGACACTGTTGTGTTACTGGACATAAAACCAGAGATTCACTCTGTGTGTTGTGTTGTGTTGTGTTGTGTTGTATTGTGTGTAACTCGTGGCCGTGCTCTGGGATGCTGCTGCTGCTGCTGCTGCTGCTGCTGCTGCTGCTGCTGCTGGACTAAGAATAGCATCGTCTCCAGTCCTTTAGCCTGCAGACACACACACACACACACACACACACACACACACACACACACACTCTCTGCTGGTACCTGTGCTATTTGCAGCACATTTCTTGCCAGTGTCCGACTCCGCCCCCTAACCCTCAGCTCATCCAAATATGGGCAAAGAGGAGGAGCCTGTGTGAAGCTATTGGTGCATTCAGTCTGAAATCTGAAGTTGGATTTTAGGAGTTCCCAGAATTCCCCAAGAGTGATGTTTCTGGGGGACAGGAATGAGTGACGGACCTGGCGGGGCTGCGCTAGGCTAACGTTAGCACAAGGTTTCAGTAAAACACATGTTTTAGCAACAATAAGTGATTAATGCAACAATCACATTGGAATAAACTAAACAAACAGATCAGTCCCTTGTTTTATGTCCCCGTTTTGTAGCACTTTGTTCCTTTAGCGGCGCTGAGCTGAGCCTTCAGGGCCACCGTAGTCAGAGTTCTTCTTCTTCTTCTTCTTCTTCTTCTTCTTCTTCTTCTTCTTCTTCTTCTTCTTCCTGGTTCGAATTCCAGTTGCGTATTGTTGTTATGTTGTGTCGAATTCTGCTCCCCTCCGCCACCTTCAATTGGTTTCAGGTGGTCGTTAAGAGACACAGTGATTACTTGTTCCACAATTTGTGGTCATCACAACATGACGAGCCATGACAATGTTCATGCTCTCTGTGGTGACTCAAAGTCTCAACTCTTTCAACTTAAACCAATACCTCTTGGTCTGGTCACATGAGCAAACTATGATGCATATATGCCCCCACCTCTTTACCTCTTTCAATCTTGCTTTGCGTTGCTTTGCACATCATCACATTAGAATGAATGACAACAACTGTGAAGCCTGCGTGCTCTCTGTGGCTGAGTGGCAGGATAATGACTTAATGATCATAAGATTGTGGGATCGATTCCAGCCTCTGTCATGTCACGTCATTGCTTGACTTTTCACTCAAACTGTTCAGCTGTCACCTGATTTCGCCAAAAAATAGTCAAAAGTCATAAAAAAGTCCTCTACCTAGTTGTTGTGGCTCGTTTCTACTCATTTCGCTTTTTTTTCAAGCATTATTGAAAAATCAAACATTCATCAGAGTCACAACCTCTTCATTCAAGACCACTGGTTGTGGTCTAGTGGTTAAATTGAGTGACTACCAGCGCAAAGATCCTGGGTTCGAATCCAGGCTAGGCGTTGTTGTTGTGTTGAATTCTGCTCCCCTTTGCCACCTTCAATTGGTTTCAGGTGTGTTCATTAAAGCCCTTTTCACACTGAAATTAGCGGGTCGACACGGGTTTTTTAAGATCGGCATTTGGCCCCTTTCACATTGACCAAAATAAGCCGAGTCTGACCCCCGCGGGGGATCAGACAGAGCAGCCATGTTGTTGCTCTCATCCGCGGTGCGAGAAGCACTGTCATGCCCGTGGCTCATGCCACAGCCGCCCGCAGCGGAGGTCTGTAGAAGGCGTCTGGCCGGCCTACAGAGCACCTGGACCGCGGAGGAGAGGGTGTCCGCCACGCCATATGACGGCTCGTCCGCGGCACAACACGTCAGTTAAACCCTTATCTATGAGTTAAACACACTGTAGTTTCTTTTATTTTGTTTCAATTGTTTTCGGTCAGTGTTGTTTTATCTTTTAATCCCAGTCTCGGATTGAGACGAGACCGGCGCGATGACGTGGCGTCACGTAACACTCAACGTCGTCACGTAAATTAGCGGGTTGACCCGGGTCTGGCTTTCCCACTGCAAGCCGAGCCGAGCCGAGGCGATTAAAGGCGATTTTAACCCGGGTCGCTTGCCGAGTCGTTTGACCCGCGTCGACGCGGGTCAGTGCGCCTTTCACACTGCCACCAAATGCCGATTGTTAGCGGGTTTAAACGGGTTTTTTGGCCAGTGTGAAAGGGGTATAAGACACACTTGCATTACTTGGTGTAGTCAATATCAACACATTAGAATAGATGACAACAGGTCTAGCATCAGTGTGCTCTCTGTGGCGCAGTGGTAGAGTAAATAGTTGGAGATCATGAGGTTGCACTCTTTGTTTCTCTCTTTTTTTCAACAATTTCTTCAGCTCATTCAGCATTGCTTCAGCAATAGCGTTCAGCTGCTTTCAGCATTCACACGCATTTCTGCAGGAAATGCTTTCTTTTTCTAGTTTGTCATGTAGTCATGTTGTGTGTATCTCCAGTCATGTTGAGCCTTCAGGGCCACCGTAGCGTAGCGTAGCGTAGCGTAGCGTAGAACTGACCCGTAGGCTGTGAATGTGAGTCGTTTCAGTGTTTTCAGTCTTTTCCTGTTGCAGCAGGTGAAGCTGAGGCTCAGACGCTGCAAACTGGAGCGTGTGTGTGTCTGTGTGTGTGGTTGTTGTGTTATCCTGTAGCTTAGCGCTGGGAGCTGGGGAAGCCGCATTAGCCATGCAACGAGCTGCTGCTGCTGGTTATGTAAACTGCCCCCCCCCCCCCCCTGCCCCTTTGCCCCTCCCCCTCTGCCCCTTTGCCCCTCCCCCTCTCCCTCCCCCCAACACACACACACACACACACACAGAAGCCCTTAAGCCTCTCTGGTCGGCGGCCGACACACACACACGCTAGGCTAGCGAGTGTCTCTGACCCACTGGTGGTTACATCATCGTTACTACGGCGACTTCTTCTTCTTCTCTCCCTGTGGCTCCGTCACACGTCTGGACACAAAGTCAATGTTTATGTTTATGTTTATGTTTATGTTTATGTTTATTATACAAACAAACGGCTACAGGAACAGAAACGTGTCGTCGTCTCATCAAACATCTGTATTATTAAAGATGGAGCTGAGAGACGGATGTTGTTGTTGTTGTTGTTGTTGTTTACTGGTCTCTGAAGTGTGTGTTGTTTAGTGGAGCAGATGTTACGTAAGGTTTGTCTAATGTTCTACTTCAGTCTGGTTTCCATGATTAGAGTCTGGAGAAGCTGCAGCTCCAGTTTAGACTTTATAAAAACACAACTAACCTCTTTGTTTTAGATCTGGTTTCTACTCAGACACGACAGCGGCAGGGTCAAAGGTCAGGGTCAAAGGGTTAAAGGGTTAAAGGGTCAAAGGTTAAAGGGTCAAAGGTCAGGTTAACGGCCGCCGTCACAGAGACAAGAAACACAGACTTTCAGAATAAAGTCTGTGTTTATTTGTGTTGAGGTTTAGTTCATTGAATTAAGCGGACACACAACAACACAACAACAAACCAACAAACTGTGTGTGAAACCTCAACCTCCGTCTACGGAAGCCCTGAAGGGCAAATGAAAAAATAATGACCGGCCTCTCGGGGAGAACAACAACAACAACAGAACACAACACAACACAACACAACAACACTGTTTAAACATTCAGCAGCTCCACTAAAACATTTATTGAACACGTTTGATTTTAGTTTCGTTTCTGTTAAAAATCCACTGAGACACCAGGACACGGGAGAGACACACAACTACTACTGCTGCAGACACACAACTACTGCTGCTGCAGACACACAACTACTGCTGCTGCTGCTGCTGCAGACACACAACTACTGCTGCTACAGACACACAACTACTGCTGCTACAGACACACAACTACTGCTGCTGCTGCAGACACACAACTACTGCTGCTGCTGCAGACACACAACTACTGCTGCTGCAGACACACAACTACTGCTGCTGCTGCAGACACACAACTACTGCTGCTGCAGACACACAACTACTGCTGCTGCAGACACACAACTACTGCTGCTGCTGACACACAACTGCTGCTGCTGCAGACACACAACTGCTGCTGCTGCTGCAGACACACAACTACTACTGCTGCTGCAGACACACAACTGCTGCTGCTGCTGCAGACACACAACTACTGCTGCTGCTGCAGACACACAACTACTGCTGCTACAGACACACAACTACTGCTGCTGCTGCTGCTGCTGCAGACACACAACTACTACTGCTGCTGCTGCAGACACACAACTACTGCTGCTGCTGCTGCTGCTGCAGACACACAACTACTGCTGCTGCTGCAGACACACAACTACTGCTGCTGCTGCTGCAGACACACAACTACTGCTGCTGCTGCAGACACACAACTACTGCTGCTGCTGCAGACACACAACTACTGCTGCTGCTGCTGCAGACACACAACTACTGCTGCTGCTGCAGACACACAACTACTGCTGCTGAGGGAGTTCATGCATCAACACATCAAGTCATACACACACACACACACTGTCTGGGATATAAAATCTATTCAGTGTAACACAGGACACAATGTAATGTAATGTAGTTGGAGGTGATGGAGACAGATGTGACAGATGCTGAGGATCTGATTGGACCAGAGTTCTTCTTCTGTGGTGTCTTCTCCTCCGTCCTGATCGCCATAGAAACACTGGATGTCAGACTTTAATGTATACATTGACAGCCGGTCCTGTCTCTCTGCAGCACCACTTCCTGGTGGCCTTCGGACACGAGGGACAGAAACCTCTGGAGCTGAGGACGGAGGACGAGACAGACTGTAACGAGTGGGTGGAGTCTATCCAGCAGGCCAGGTGAGACACACAGAGACAGACTGTAACGAGTGGGTGGAGTCTATCCAGCAGGCCAGGTGAGACTGTAACGAGTGGGTGGAGTCTATCCAACAGGCCAGGTGAGACACACAGAGACTGTAACGAGTGGGTGGAGTCTATCCAGCAGGCCAGGTGAGACTGTAACGAGTGGGTGGAGTCTATCCAACAGGCCAGGTGAGACACACAGAGAGACTGTATCCAGCAGGCCAGGTGAGGTGGAGTCTATCCAGGCCAGGCCAGAGTGAGACTGGAGTCTATCCAGCAGGCCAGGTGAGACACACAGAGACTGTAACGAGTGGGTGGAGTCTATCCAGCAGGCCAGGTGAGACACACAGAGACTGTAACGAGTGGGTGGAGTCTATCCAGCAGGCCAGGTGAGACACAGAGACAGGACAGTGGGTGGAGGATGCCAGGGACAGAGACTTTTGTGGAGTCTATCCAGCAGGCCAGGTGAGACACAGAGACTGTAAAGTGGAGTTTGAGATTAACGAGTGGGTGAGTCTATCCAGCAGGCCAGGTGAGAAACAGAGACTGTTTTGGGTGGAGTCAGTGAATCATCAGGTGAGACACACAGAGAACGAGTGGGTGGGTCAGGCCAGGTGAGACACACAGAGACTGTAACGAGTGGGTGGAGTCTATCCAGCAGGCCAGGTGAGACACAGGGACAGAGACAGAGTTTTGTCCTAAAGTTGAGCTCTAAGTGTTTGATTCCTGACTTCAGTCTAAACAGAGTTTTTACTTCAGTGAATCATCAGGTTTTAACTTGGTCTCAGTGGCACGACAACACACACACACACACAATGGAGCAGTTTAACACTGTTGTTGTGTTACTGTTGTTGTGTTACTGTTGTGTAGATGGAGTCAGACTGGGCGACAGGGATGTGGAATGTTATGCTTTTATTTTGAAATTCAATTGAAGGTGGTTTATAGAGAAACATCTGACAACAGTTGTGTTATTTCATATGAGAGAGAGAGTGTGTGTGTGTGTGTGTGTGTGTGTGTGTGTGTGTGTGTGTGTGTGTGTGTGTGTGTGTGTGTGTGTGTGTGTGTGTGTGTTCTGCTCGCAGCAGTTCACATTTAGGTCACCATGGTGCTGTACTGCTACACTGATTACATCACTGACTTGATCTCACCACTCCACCTCTATTACACTCTCTCTCTCTCTCTCCCTCGCTCCTATTTTTATCTCCAAGTTCACTTCAACAAAAGGGACAGTTCAACATTTATTCAGATTGTCCCATCACCATAACCCCTATAGTCATAGCAGTAGGTTCGTTACCTTTAATTGTCGGTGCAAGCTATTTTTAGAATGGCGGAGCAGAGCCGTGAGCTGCTCAGAGCTACGCTACGGAGGCTCATGGGATTTCTTGGTTTCCCTCATCAAACTCATCAAATACACAATCCAACAACTCCACAACACTCTGGTGGACAAGTTGTGACCTGCACATTCACCACGCTATGAGATAATAACACAACGTTACCACACAGAGTTGTTTTAGAGGGAAATTCATGCAAAACCTCTGATGCACGTTGCCTTCAGGGACAGTTTTTCATTAACAGTCTCTCTATTTCCCTCTAAAACAACTCTGCAGCTCACGGCTCTGCTCCACCGTTCTAAAAATAGCTTGCACCGACAATTAAAGGTAATGAACCTACTGCTATGACTATAGGGGTTATGGTGATGGGACAGTTTGACTAAATGTTGAACTGTCCCTTTAACAAAAAAAAAAGCTGCTTCACCTCAAACATCAAACAGACGACGACACGTTGTTTTAATGTGAAGTGTCACATGGTGTGTGTGTGTGTGCGTGTGTGTGTGCAGCTACTCTGACATCATCATCGAGCGTGAGATCCTGATGCAGAAGTACATCCACCTGGTCCAGATCATGGAGACGGAGAAGGTGGCGGCCAATCAGCTCCGCACGCAGCTGGAGGACCAGGACACGGAGATCGAGAGGCTCAAGGCTGAGGTACACACACACACACACACACACACACACACACACGGGAGATGTTTGTGTGTCTGTGTGCACTGAGTGTTGTCTCCTCTCGTCAGATTGTGGTTCTGAACAAAACGAAGGAGCGTCTGAGGCCGAGCCAGAACGCTCAGGAGGAGGAAGACCCCGACATCAAGAAGATCAAGAAGGTTCACTCTCTTGTTGTTGTTGTTGTTGTTGTTGTTGTTGTTGTTTTAATATAAATTTTACCACATTTTTCTAGAAAATAGAACTTTTTATTTTTTAAAGATCTTACCAGGTTTTTTTTCTAGATTTTTTTTGGTACTTTTTAGAAAAAAATCTTACTAGGTTTTTTCTAGATTTCTTTTTTTACTTAAAAAAAAAAAATCTTACCAGGTTTTTTCTAGATTTTTTATTTTTATTTTTACTTTAAAAAAAAAAAATTCTTACCAGGTTTTTTCTAGATTTTTTTTAATTGTTTTTTTTCCTTTTTTTTAAAGATCCTACCAGGTTTTTTCTAGATTTTTTTTTAACTTTTAAAAAAAAAATCTTACCAGGTTTTTTCTAGATTTTTTTTAATTGTTACTTAAAAAAAAAAAAAAATCTTACCAGATTTTTTTCTAGATAATTGTTTTTTTCTTTTTTTAAAGATCTTACCAGGTTTTTTCTAGATTTTTTTTTTTTACTTTTTAAAAAAAATAATCTTACCAGGTTTTTTCTAGATTTTTTTTTTTTTTTTTTACTTTAAAAAAAAAAATCTTACCGGGTTTTTTCTAGATTTTATTTTTATTTTTACTTTAAAAAAAAAAATCTTACCAGGTTTTTTCTAAAAAAAAATTTAATTGGTTTTTTTTCTTTTTTTAAAGATCTTACCAGGTTTTTTCTAGATTTTTTTTTTTTTTTGACTTTTTAAAAAAAATCTTACCGGGTTTTTTCTAAAATAAAGTTATTTTTTACTTGAAAAATTTTTTTTTTTACCAGGTTTTTTCTAGATTTTTTTTTTTTCTCCTGAAAATTGTTTACCACATTTTTCTACAAATGTTTTAACGTTTTAGGGGAAATTGTACCACTTTTTTCAAGAAATTGCTCTACAATATTTCTAAAAAATTCACGCCATTGACCCTAAAATGAACGTTCACTGACTAAAACAGTAACGTTCTTCGGTCTCAGGACAAATATTTGTGTATTTCTGGTGTTTGCTTCAAACTTTTGTCCACTGGGGTCGGTGGTCTGCTGTCAGTTTGATATAGTCCATGTCGTAGAACCACTGACATGGACTATGTAGCTGCTGAGTGTACGTGACGTGTGGCGTCCGTCCGTGCAGGTCCAGAGCTTCATGCGCGGCTGGCTCTGTCGCAGGAAGTGGAAGATCATCGTGCAGGACTACATCTGCTCTCCTCACGCCGAGAGCATGAGGAAGAGGAACCAGATCGTCTTCAACATGGTGGAGGCCGAGACCGAGTACGTGCACCAGCTGTCCATCCTGGTCAACTGCTTCCTGCGGCCGCTCCGCATGGCGGCCAGCTCCAAGAAGCCGCCCATCAGCCACGACGACGTCAGCAGCATCTTCCTCAACAGGTGCCTCAAGGACGGCCTGTTGGGCTTTTATTGTGAAAAACATCTCTGTTTAACTAACTGTTAAGTTTAAGTAACTGTGTCCAGACTGAGGTTTGAATCCAGATGTTTTCCTCCTCCTCCTCCTCCTCCTCCTCCTCTTCCTTCTTTTCTTCTTCCTCCTCCTCCTCCTCCTCCTCTTCCTCCTCCTCCTCCTCCTCCTCCTCCTCCTCCTCCTCCTCCTCCTCCTCCTCCTCCTCCTCCTCCACAGTGAGACCATCATGTTCCTGCATGAGATCTTCCACCAGGGTCTGAACGCTCGCATCGCCAACTGGCCCACGCTGGTCCTGGGTCAGTACAGACAGAACAAACAGAAATATATGAATACAGACTTAAATACATGAGAAGAAAATACTTTTTGTCTTAATTATATATATTTTTTCCTTTGGTCGAGGTCTTTTAATTTGAAAAACTTAACAAAAACAAGTTATTTGAACGTTTACACACTGCACAGATGAATGTTAAAGATGTAAATGCTAAATTAACCTCAGGAATCTGAAATGGAAATAATAGAAATCATTTCTTTATTGGTTTTTAATCAGTTTAACATTCATCACTTCCAGAAAACAATGAGTTAAAAGATTAAATGTTGGATTGTGTATCTGATGAGTTTGATGAGGGAAACCAATTTGAGAAAAACGTAGCTCTGAACACGGCTCTGCTCCTCCGTTCTAAAAACAGCTTGCACTGACAATTAAAGGTAACGAACCTACTGCTATGACTATAGGGATTATGGTGATGGGACAGTTTGACTAAATGTTGTACTGTCCCTTTAACCCCCCCAGCCGACCTGTTTGACATCCTGCTGCCCATGCTGAACATCTACCAGGAGTTTGTGCGGAACCACCAGTACAGCCTGCAGGTCCTCGCCAACTGCAAACAGAACCGTGACTTCGACAAGCTGCTGAAACAGTACGAGTCCAACGCCGCCTGCGAGGGCCGCATGCTGGAGACCTTCCTCACCTACCCCATGTTCCAGGTAGGGACCCGTCCGTCGCCACGGCAACCAGCCCGCCGGACATCAGTAATAACCCCTTACCTACCTGTCTGTCTGTGTGTGTCTGTGTGTGTGTGTGTGTGTGTGTCAGATCCCGCGCTACATCATCACGCTCCACGAGCTGCTGGCGCACACGCCGCACGAACACGTGGAGAGGAAGAGTCTGGAGTTCGCCAAGTCCAAGCTGGAGGAGCTGTCCAAGTGAGTGATGTCACAGCTCACACGCTGATGTCATGGTGGTGGTGGTGATGTCATGATGATGTCATGATGATGTCATGGTGATGTCATGATGATGTCATGTGGTCAGGATGATGCACGACGAGGTCAGCGACACGGAGAACATCAGGAAGAACCTCGCCATCGAGAGGATGATCGTAGAGGGATGTGACATCCTGCTGGACACCAGCCAGACCTTCGTCAGGCAGGGTCAGACTCCTCCTCTTCCTCTTTACTCCTCCTCCTCTTCCTCCTCTTTACTCCTCCTCTTTACTCCTCCTCTTCCTCTTTACTCCTCCTCTTTACTCCTCCTCTTCCTCTTTACTCCTCTTCCTCTTCCTCCTCTTTACTCCTCCTCCTTTTTACTCCTCCTCTTCCTCCTCTTTACTCCTCCTCTTCCTCTTTACTCCTCCTCTTCCTCCTTTTACTCCTCCTCTTTACTCCTCCTCTTCCTCTTTACTCCTCTTCCTCTTCCTCCTCTTTACTCCTCCTCCTCTTCCTCCTCTTTACTCCTCCTCCTCCTTTTTACTCCTCCTCTTCCTCTTTACTCCTCCTCCTCCTTTTTACTCCTCCTCTTCCTCTTTACTCCTCCTCTTCCTCTTTACTCCTCCTCCTCCTCCTTTTTACTCCTCTTCCTCTTTACTCCTCCTCTTCCTCCTCCTCTTCCTCTTTACTCCTCCTCCTCTTTACTCCTCCTCTTCCTCTTTACTCCTCCTCTTCCTCCTCCTCTTCATCTTCCTCCTCTTCCTCTTTACTCCTCCTCTTCCTCCTCTTTACTCCTCTTTACTCCTCCTCTTCCTCTTCCTCTTTACTCCTCCTCCTCTTCCTCCTCCTCCTCTTCCTCTTTACTCCTCCTTTTTACTCCTCCTCTTCATCTTCCTCCTCTTCCTCTTTACTCCTCCTGCTCCTCCACTTCTTCTTCTTCTTTCCTCCTCTTCCGCTTTACTCCTCCTCCTCTTCCTCCTCCTGCTCCTCTTCCTCTTTACTCCTCCTCCTCCTTTTTACTCCTCTTCCTCTTTACTCCTCCTCTTCCTCCTCCTCTTCCTCTTTACTCCTCTTCCTCCTCCTCCTCCTCCTCCTCTTCCTCCTCCTCCTCCTCTTTACTCCTCCTCTTCCTCTTTACTCCTCCTCCTCTTTACTCTTCCTCCTCTTTACTCCTCTTTACTCCTCCTCTTCCTCTTCCTCTTTACTCCTCCTCCTCTTCCTCCTCCTCCTCTTCCTCTTTACTCCTCCTTTTTACTCCTCCTCTTCATCTTCCTCCTCTTCCTCTTTACTCCTCCTCTTCCTCCTCTTCCTCTTTACTCCTCCTCTTCCTCCTCCTCCTCCTCCTCTTTACTCCTCCTCCTCCTCCTCCTTTTTACTCCTCCTCTTCCTCTTTACTCCTCTTCCTCCTCTTTACTCTTCCTCCTCTTCCTCCTCCTCCTCTTCCTCTTCTTTACTCCTCCTCTTCCTCCTCTTTACTCCTCTTCTTCTTTACTCCTCCTCCTCCTCCTCTTCCTCCTCTTCCTCTTTACTCCTCCTCCTCCTCCTCTTCCTCCTCTTCCCCCACCCCCCCCCACCCCCCCCCTCCTGTCAATCATCCTGGTCCGTCATGTTATCTCGTCCCCTCAGAAACTCTTCCTCTGTGTCTTTTCATGTCTTTCCTTCAGTTCCAGTGAGTTGAGCCTTCAGAGCCACCGTACGTAGAGATGAACTCAAACACCAACTCTTCTCCCTCTCCCCCCTCCTCCCCCCCCCCCCCCCCCCACAGGCTCCCTCATCCAGCTCCCGTCCAGCAGCGAGCGCGGCGTGCTCAGTAAGGTGCGTCTGGGCTCGTTGTCTCTGAGGAAGGAGGGAGAGCGACAGTGTTTCCTCTTCACCAAACACTTCCTCATCTGCACCAGGACGTCAGGAGGGAAGCTGCACCTGCTCAAGGTCAACAACAACAACAACAACAACAACAACAACAACAACACACAAACAACAACATGATCTGATCCATTTGAGAGGGAAACAGGAAACGTTGTGTCAGCAGCAGAACTCAGTTCAGACAATATTTACATGTAGAATAAATACTTATTAATGTAAATAAATACACATTATGACACATTGAGATTTACTCTGTCCTGATTGGTCAGACCCAGAACGGGCGTCACGCCAAGAGAAAGCTCCGAAACAAGCAACATTTTAAAAACCCAGTGTTATTAAAAAAAGCATCTACATCCTGAAAAAACAGAGAATAAGACGTAAGAGATTTAAAAAGATGATTTATTTATTTATTTATTTATTTATTTATTAATTATGTATTAAACACACTTAGATACTCAGACACACACTGTTCTGCTGCTCAGACGTTTCTATGTCTACGGTCAGAAACCCCAGAGCCAAGATGGCCGCCGTGTCGACGTGTGTGTGTGTGTGTGTGTGTGTGTGTGTTGAAGCAGCTGTTCTCCCTCCCACAGACAGGAGGCGCTCTGTCTCTGATCGAGTGCACGCTGATCGAAGAGCTGGACGCCAGCGACGAGGACTGTGAGTGTCAGCAGCCAATCACACGCCTCCGTCCGCTCAGCGCTGTTGACCTGAGCTCACCTGTCTCTCTGTGTGTGTGTGTGTGTGTGTGTGTGTGTGTGTGTGTGTGTGTCTCTGTGTGTGTGTGTGTGTGTGTGTGTGTGTGTGTCTCTGTGTGTGTGTGTGTGTGTGTGTGTGTGTGTGTGTGTGTGTGTGTGTGTGTGTGTGTGTGTGTGTGTGTGTGTGTGTGTGTGTGTGTGTGTGTGTGTCTCTGTGTGTGTGTGTGTGTGTGTGTGTGTGTGTGTGTCTCTGTGTGTGTGTGTGTGTGTGTGTGTGTCTCTGTGTGTGTGTGTGTGTGTGTGTGTGTGTGTGTGTCTCTGTGTGTGTGTGTGTGTGTGTGTGTGTGTGTGTGTGTGTGTGTGTGTGTGTCTGTGTGTGTGTGTGTGTCTCTGTGTGTGTGTGTGTGTGTGTGTGTGTGTGTGTGTGTGTGTGTGTGTGTGTGTGTGTGTGTGTGTGTGTGTGTGTGTGTGTGTGTGTGTGTGTGTGTCTGTGTGTGTGTGTGTGTGTGTCTCTCTGTGTGTGTGTGTGTGTGTGTGTGTGTGTGTGTGTGTGTGTGTGTGTGTGTCTCTGTGTGTGTGTGTGTGTGTAGACAACGCGGCGGGCCAGGGCTTCAGCCACCTGGAGTTTAAGATCGTGGTGGAGCCGGCCGACGGCCCGCCCTTCTCCGTGGTGCTGCTCGCTCCGTCCCGCCAGGAGAAGGCGGCGTGGACCAGCGACATCAGCCAGGTGAGGAGAGCGCCGTCGCCGTGGTGACGCTGGTGACCATGTGTTACTTTAAACCGGTTCCTTCCTGTGTGTTCGTCAGTGCATCGACAACATCCGCTGCAACGGCCTCATGACCAGCGTGTTCGAGGAAAACTCCAAGGTGTCGGTGCCGCACATGATCAAGTAAGAAAACTATATATATATATATATATATGTATATATAGAATAAACTTCTATTGTTATAATTATAAACATTAGAGATGGATTTGAAACAGAAACAAGTGTTTGTTTGTTTCAGATGTTTTTAATTCAAGTCAACATAAATATAAATATATAATAATATTATCATTAGACGTTTTTAAACAATATCAGATATTATTATTATCATCACACAATATTATTTAATGAGGTTTCATTCACCTGTGTTGATGGCAGCCATCTTTACCCAGCATGCTTTGCACCGTGAAATCAATCAATACTTCTGCAATAACCAGTAACTGAACTTTATTAGAATAAAAACATTTTGAACGACTCCTTTAAACTCAGCTGTAAAAAAACAGAAACAATTCAATAGTTTATTATTAAATAGGAATGAAAAATGTGATGTAATATTTTATTTACATTAAAAACTTCTTTATATTGTAGTTAATGTTGTTATTTCCGTGGCGCTGCCTGAACAGACCATAATAATAAACCATGTGTCTGGTGTCGTCTTATTGCTCTGGACCGCTGAGCTGCACCGGCCCCCCCACACAATTAATGTAAACACACTGTTGCCCACGGCGACACACACACTGTGTCTGTGTTATTATATATAAATATATATAAGTTCATGTTTTATAGACTTCAGTTCTACTGATGTCATGGTTACGTTTATTATGGTTTATTTATAATAAACATTTATAATAAGATCAGGACGTTAGCTGCTACGTAGGACTGTAGTCCCGTCCTGATGATGTCATGGCGGTGGCCTCCTGATGATGTCATGGCGGTGGCCTCCCGTCCTGATGATGTCATGGCGGTGGCCTCCTGATGATGTCATGGCGGTGGCCTCCTGATGATGTCATGGCGGTGGCCTCCTGATGATGTCATGGCGGTGGCCTCCTGATGATGTCATGGCGGTGGCCTCCTGATGATGTCATGGCGGTCGCCTCCTGATGATGTCATGGCGGTGGCCTTCTGATGATGTCATGGCGGTGGCCTCCTGATGATGTCATCGTGGCCTCCCTCCCTCCCTCCTGCAGGTCGGACGCGCGGCTCCATAAGGACGACGTGGACATCTGCTTCAGTAAGACGCTGAACTCGTGTAAGGTGCCTCAGATCCGCTACGCCAGCGTGGAGCGGCTGCTGGAGCGCCTGACCGACCTGCGCTTCCTGTCCATCGACTTCCTCAACACCTTCCTGCACACGTACCGCATCTTCACCACCGCCGCCGTCGTCATGGAGAAGCTGGCGCACATCTACAGGAAGCCCTTCACCTCCATCCCCGTCAGGTAGGGAGAGAGAGGCGCCACGGCAACCGCTGCACTGCCTCCTCCTCCTCCTCCTCCTCATCATCATCATCATCATTTGTCCTCATCTTCATCTGATCGTTCACTCCATCTTGTCATTTTATCCTGCCACACTCCTCCTCCTCCTCCTCCTCCTCCTCCTCCTCCTCCTCCTCCTCCTCCTCCTCCTCCTCCTTCCTCCTCCTCCTCCTCCTCCTCCTCCTCCTCCTCCTCCTCCTCCTCCTTCCTCCTCCTCCCTCCTCCTCCTCCTCCTCCTCCTCCTCCTCCTCCTCCTCCTCCTCCCCCCTCCCAGGGTCCTCCTCCTTCATCTGTCCATCATCCTCCTGTCCTCCTCCAGTCTGAAGATCCTCCTGGCTCTGGATCAGTCCAAGTAAACACCTCATTCACCTTCATCTTGTCCTCCTCCTGGCCCTCCTCCTCCTTCATCTTCCTTCACCTTCATCCTTCCATCTTCCTCCCCTGAGGGGTCCTCCCACTTCACCTTCATGTGTCCTCCTCCTCCCCCCCCCCCCGTCCCAGGGTGGAGCAGCACTCCTGTGACCGTCTCTCCATCATGTCTCTGTGTCCTGACTACAGTCTGAAGATCACTCAGCTGGCTCTGGATCAGTCCAAGTAAACACCTCATTCACCTTCATGTGTCCATGTGTACGGTGGCCCTGAGGGGTCAAAGGTCAAACCACTTCACCTTCATGTGTCCATGTGTACGGTGGCCCTGAGGGGTCAAAGGTCAAACCACCGTAGCTTCACACAAAAACACACACACTAAAACATGAAACATCTTCAGTGACTCCGCCCCCTTTAGGAGACCAGCAGACTGACCCCGCCCCCTTTAGGAGACCAGTGAACCGTGGCTCCGCCCCCTTTAGGAGACCAGCAGACTGACTCCGCCCCCTTTAGGAGACAGACTTTGGCTCCGCCCCCTTTAGGACTCCATCCCCTTTAGGAGACCAGCAGACTGTGGCTCCGCCCCCTTTAGGAGACCAGCAGACCGTGACTCCGCCCCCTTTAGGAGACCAGCAGACTGTGACTCCGCCCCCTTTAGGAGACAAGCAGACCGTGACTCCGCCTCCTTTAGGAGACCAGCAGACTGTGGCTCCGCCCCCTTTAGGAGACCAGCAGACTGTGACTCCGCCTCCTTTAGGAGACAGTGGACCGTGACTCCGCCCCCTTTAGGAGACCAGCAAAACGTGACTCCGCCCCCTTTATGAGACCAGCAGACTGTGACTCCGCCCCCTTTAGGAGACAAGCAGACCATGACTCCGCCCCCTTTAGGAGACAGTGGACCGTGACTCCGCCCTGTTTTAGGAGACTAAAATCAAAACATGACTGTTTTTATGAGACCAGCAGACTGTGACTCCGTCTCCCCTTTGGAGACAAGCAGACCATGACTCCGCCCCCTTTAGGAGACAGTGGACCGCTTTCCAAACTCTAAACCCCCCTTTTTTTTAGGAGACCAGCAAAACGTGACTCCGCCCCCTTTAGGAGACCAGCAGACCATGACTCCACCCCCTTTAAGAGACAATGGACCGTGACTCCGCCCCCTTTAGGAGACAAGCAGACCGTGACTCCGCCCTCTTTAGGAGACCAGCAAACCGTGACTCCGCCCCCTTTAGAAGACCAGTGAACCGTGGCTCCGCCCCCTTTAGGAGACCAGCAGACCGTTACTCCACCCCCTTTAGGAGACAGTGGACCGTGACTCCGCCCCCTTTAGGAGACATATTTATTTAGCTGTAGAAATGATTTGGGAGACAGCTAACCAGAGTGACTAAAATGCCCCAGATTTAGGAGTGCGTTTTTCTCTGAAACAAGCAGGCCATGACTCCTTCTCCCCTTTATGAGACCAGCAGACCACGAGTCACTCTTCCGCCCCCGTTTGTTTTAGGAGACCAGCAGACCGGTCCTGACGGCCGCCCCCTTTAGGAGACCAGCAGACCGTGACTCCGCCCTCTTTAGGAGACCAGCAGACTGACTCCGCCCCCTTTAGGAGACCAGCAGACTGACTCCGCCCCCTTTAGGAGACCAGCAGGCCGTGACTCCGCCCCCTTTAGGAGACCAGCAGACTGACTCCGCCCCCTTTAGGAGACCAGCAGACTGTGACTCCGCCCCCTTTAGGAGACCAGCAGACTGGCTCCGCCTCCTTTAGGAGACCAGCAGACCGTGACTCCGCCCCCTTTAGGAGACCAGCAGACTGGCTCCGCCTCCTTTAGGAGACCAGCAGACCGTGACTCCGCCCCCTTTAGGAGACCAGCAGACTGGCTCCGCCTCCTTTAGGAGACCAGCAGACCGTGACTCCGCCCCCTTTAGGAGACCAGTAAACCGTGACTCCGCCCCCTTTAGGAGACCAATAGACCGTGACTCCGCCCCCTTTAGGAGACCAGCAGACCGTGACTCCGCCCCCTTTAGGAGACCAGCAGTTTATCATGACCCTACAGAAACACTTTTTGTGCCCCCCCCTCCCCCCCCCCCCCAGGTCTCTGGAGCTGTTCTTCGCCACCAACCAGGGCGCCTGGGCGACCGACCCGTTGAACAACAAATCTCCGCGGCTGTGCAGGAAGTTCTCCTCGCCGCCCCCCCTCTCCATCCCGTCCCGCGCCTCCTCCCCCGTCCACAGCCGTAAACTCTCCCTCAGCTCGCCGGTCGGCGCCAAGGCCGGCGCCATGGACCTGTCCACCACGCCCTCCTCCTCCGCCGCCAACTCCCCCACCTCCAGCCACAGCCCGTCCATCCTCTCCTCGCCGCCGCCCGGCGCCACCCGCCCGCCCTCCTCCGGCTTCTCCTCGCCGCCGCCCACCGCCACGCGCTCCCCCAGCCTCCCCCAGGCCTCGGGGCTGTCGTCGCCGCCGCCCGGCGCCACCAAGGCTCCTCTGGACCTGAGCCGCGGCCCCCCCAGCTCCCCGGAGCTCAGCCCGGCCGCCGCCGCCACCGGCGAGGACGTGAGCGGGGAGCTGCCGCGGCTCGACGCCTTCTGTGGGAAACTGAGGCGGAGCATCCGCAGAGGTAGAGACGTAGTTATCAAAGAAATGTTACGTACTGTCCCTTTAACAATAGAGAGATTTAATGAAACAACATTAATGTCCAGGTTTTGGTTTTTATTCATGAAGCTGATGTTGTTGTTGTTGTTGTTGTTGTTGTTGTTGTTGTTGTTGTTGTTGTTGTGGTGTGTAACAGCTGTTCTGGAGTCAGTGTCTCTGGACAAGTTCCTCCCTGAGTCTCCAGTCCAGACAGACAGAGACACAGACAGAGACACAGACACAGACACAGACAGAGACACAGACAGGGACAGAGACAGAGACACAGACACAGAGACACAGACACAGACAGAGACACAGACAGGGACAGAGACACAGACACAGACACAGACACAGACAGAGACACAGACAGAGACACAGACACAGACAGAGACACAGACAGGGACAGAGACAGAGACACAGACACAGACACAGACACAGACACAGACACAGACACAGACAGAGACACAGACAGAGACACAGACAGAGACACAGACACAGACAGAGACACAGACAGAGACACAGACAGAGACACAGACAGAGACAGAGACACAGACAGAGACACAGACAGAGACACAGACAGAGACACAGACACAGACAGAGACACAGACAGGGACAGAGACACAGACACAGACACAGACACAGACACAGACACAGACACAGACACAGACAGAGACAGACACAGACAGACGGAGACACAGACAGAGACACAGACACAGACAGAGACACAGACACAGACAGAGACACAGACAGAGACACAGACACAGACAGAGACACAGACACAGACAGACGGAGACACAGACAGAGACACAGACACAGACAGACGGAGACACAGACAGAGACACAGACAGACAGAGACACAGACAGAGACACAGACACAGACACAGACACAGACAGAGACACAGACAGAGAGACACAGACAGACAGAGACACAGACACAGACAGAGACACAGACAGAGAGACACAGACAGACAGAGACACAGACAGAGACACAGACAGAGACACAGACAGAGACACAGACAGAGACACAGACAGACGGAGACACAGACAGACAGAGACACAGACACAGACACAGAGACACAGACACAGACAGAGACACAGACACAGACAGAGACACAGACAGAGACACAGACAGACGGAGACACAGACACAGACACAGACAGAGACACAGACACAGACACAGACACAGACGGAGACAGAGGAAACAGAAACTCAACTGGTCCAATGTTTAACCTGAATGAAACCCCCGCTAAGAGACAAACCTGTATAAAATACAGACTCAGTGAACATCAACTGGTTGGGTCTCGGACTTTGCACGGAATTGTCCTTTAACGTCTCCGTCTCCTGTCTCAGTGTCTCCAGACAGGGACAGAGAACGGAGACACAGACCAGACAGTCCCATGTCTCCGGCCTCCAGACAGAGACAGAGACACAGACAGAGACACACAGACAGAGACACAGACAGAGACACAGACAGAGACACAGACACAGACGACACAGACACAGACACAGACAGACAGAGACACAGACACAGACACCCAGGTGAGACATGAAGGTCAAAAGACCCAGGGGGGAGGGAGGACGGAGACACAGACAGACAGAGAGACACAGACAGAGACAGACAGACACAGACACAGACACAGACACAGACACAGACACAGACAGACGGAGACACAGACCTCCAGACCAGACCACCAGAGACCAGACAGAGACAGAGGAAACCTCCTCCTCCTCCTCCTCCATCCTCCTCTCGGACTTTCGGAATCTCCCTCCTCCTCCTCATGGTCTCATGTTCCTTCAGGTTTCAGTAACTCAGAGAAGTCCTGTGACAAAGAGTTCATCATCCGCCGCGCCGCCACCAACCGAGTCCTCAACGTCCTGCGGCACTGGGTCTCCAAGCACTCACAGGTGTGTGTCTCTATGTGTCTGTGTGTGTGTGTGTCTGTGTGTGTGTCTGTGTGTGTCTGTGTGTCTGTGTGTCTCTATGTGTCTGTGTGTGTGTGTGTGTGTGTGTCTGTGTGTCTGTGTGTCTGTGTGTGTGTGCTCTTTGCTCTGCGTGTCGTTTCTCCCACAGAAAGGTCATCCTCCTCCTCCTGGGGGGCAGTGAGGGGCAGTGGGGGGGGGGGGGCGTGGTCTTTTATTTCAGATTATATAAGAATGTATTTTTATGCCTTTGTGTCAACGTGTATTTGTTGTTGTTATTAAAGGGACAGTTCAACATTTAGTCAAACTGTCCCATCACCATAACCCCTATAGTCATAGCAGTAGGTTCAGTGCAAGCTATTTTTAGAACGGTGGAGCAGAGCCGTGAGCTGCTCAGAGCTACGCTACGGAGGCCAAACCTCTGATGCACGTTGCCTTCAGGGACAGTTGTTCTGCTACTTCTCTGTTTATCTCCTTGGTTCCCATGTAACTGACCTGTAGAGGGCGCCAGTGTGTGTTAATGTGTGTGTGTTAATGTGTGTGTTAATGTGTGTGTGTGTGTGTGTTAATATGTGTGTGTGTGTGTGTGTGTGTGTGTGTGTGTGTGTGCGCTGCAGGACTTTGACATGAACAGTGAGCTGAAGAGCGGCGTGGTTGGTCTGTTGGAGGAAGTCCTGAGAGATCCAGACCTGCTGCCTCAGGAGAGGAAGGCCACCAGCAACATCCAGGACTTTGATCCATTGATCCAGTGAGCATTGAATCCATCCCTCCATGGGTCTGTTGGAGGAAGTCCAGAGATCCAGACCTGCTGTCCTCATCCAGGAAGGCCACCATTCATCCAACATCCATTCATCCTCCATCTGGCCTTCATCCATTCATCTGTCCTTCATCCATTCATCCATCCCTCCATTCATCCATTCATCCATTCATCCATTCATCCTCCATCTGTCATTCATCCATTCATCCATTCATCCTCCATTCATCCATTCATCCGCCATCTGGCCTTCATCCATTCATCCATTCATCCTCCATCTGGCCTTCATCCATTCATCCATTCATCCTCCATCTGGCCTTCATCCATTCATCCTCCATCTGTCCTTCATCCATTCATCCATCCCTCCATTCATCCATTCATCCTCCATCTGTCCTTCATCCATTCATCCTCCATCTGGCCTTCATCCATTCATCCTCCATCTGTCCTTCATCCATTCATCCATTCATCCTCCATCTGTCCTTCATCCATTCATCCTCCATTCATCCATTCATCCTCCATCTGTCCTTCATCCATTCATCCTCCATTCATCCTCCATCTGTCCTTCATCCATTCATCCTCCATCTGTCCTTCATCCATTCATCCATTCATCCTCCATCTGTCCTTCATCCCTCCATCCTCCATCTGTCCTTCATCCATTCATCCATTCATCCGTTCATCCTCCATCTGTCCTTCATCCATTCATCCATTCATCCTCCATCTGTCCTTCATCCATTCATCCATTCATCCATTCATCCTCCATCTGTCCTTCATCCATTCATCCATTCATCCTCCATCTGTCCTTCATCCATTCATCCATTCATCCTCCATCTGTCCTTCATCCATTCATCCTCCATCTGTCCTTCATCCATTCATCCATTCATCCGTTCATCCTCCATCTGTCCTTCATCCATTCATCCTCCATTCATCCATTCATCCTCCATTCATTCATCCATTCATCATAAAAAACTTTATGTGGAGCAAGAAAATGAGTCAGATCCAGTTTTTAAACAGACAAATAGTAACATATTAAACTTAACATGAGTGAATAGAAACAATACAGATGTTTATTTTACAGATGTTTATTTTACAGATGTTTATTTTACAGATGTTTTAATGTTTGTTCAACTATAATTAAAATACCGTCTGTTTTCTGCTCAGTGCACTTTGTCAAGAAGAACAAGACGACGCTCAGCTGAAGATAGAGGACATCCTCCAGATGGTCAGTGTCTCCAACAACAACAATCACTTTATCAATAATAATAATAATAATAATAATAATAATAATGATAATAATAATAATAATAATAATAATGATAATAATAATAATAATAATAATAATAAGGATAATGCTAATGAGGATAAAGAAAGGATCTGATTGTGAAACCAACGTCTGAGTTGTTGTTGAAATCCTTTATCTCTACGTATGTGGTTGTGGAACAGAAGAGCTGCCCCCTGCTCCACTTCATCGTGGTAAGAATGATGTCATAGATATGATGATGTCATCACCCCCCCTCCCCCCCTCAGGAAAAGCTCTGGTTGTAGTTAGTGAGAGAACAGGTGGAGGTGTGGTGACGTAGATCTCTAGAATACAACCTGTGTGTGTGTGCGTGTGCGTGCGTGTGTGTGTCTGTGTGTGTGTGTGTGTGTGTGTGTGTGTGTGTCTGTGTGTGTGTGTGTGTGTGTGTGTCTGTGTCTGTGTGTGTGTGTGTGTGTGTGTGTGTGTGTGTGTGTGTGTGTGTGCAGGCCGACAGCCCCAAGGCCGAGTGTTTTGAGTCTCTGTCTGCGATGGAGCTGGCGGAGCAGATCACGCTGCTGGACCACATCGTGTTCAGGAGCATCCCCTACGAGTGAGTGATGACATCACAGGACACCATGTGACCTCACGTTCAAGATGACATCATCAGTTTACACGTCTGTCTGTGATCAACCTGATACACTTTGATTTTTAAAGGGATAGTTCAACATTTAGTCAAACTGTCCCATCACCATAACCCCTATAGTCATAGCAGTAGGTTCGTTACCTTTAATTGTCGGTGCAAGCTGTTTTTAGAACGGCGGAGCAGAGCCGTGAGCTGCTCAGAGCTACGCTACGGAGGATCATGGGATTTCTTGGTTTTTAGAGGGAAATTCATGCAAAACCTCTGATGCACGTTGCACGTTCAGTTGCAACAGTCTCTGTGTTTCCCTGTAAAAGAATTTGACTAAATGTTGAACTATCCCTTTAATGATAATGATGATAAACTTTATTTAAAAACATGCATCAGATAAAATCATACAAAAAGAATAAAATGTTCAACACAATAAGAAGAAAATTAAAACTAACATGAATTTCTGATTTAATAATCTGTAGTTCTGCTCTTAACATAGATTTGATCATTGATTGATTGATGATTGATGATTGATGATTGATGATTGATGATTGATGATTGATCAGCTGTGTGTGCGTCCTGCAGGGAGTTCCTGGGTCAGGGCTGGATGAAGGTGGATAAGACCGATAGGACTCCGTTCATCATGAAGACCAGTCAGCACTTCAACGACGTGAGAACAAACTTCACATTTTCATTCTGTTAGCGACTGACGGCGTCCCCCGGTGACATCACAGTGACATCACAGTGACATCACGGTGACATCACGGTCTGGTCTGTCCCGTCAGATGAGCAACCTGGTGGCGTCCCAGATCATGTCCCACGCCGACGTGTCCTCGCGGGCCGGCTCCATAGAGAAGTGGCTCGCCGTGGCCGACATCTGCCGCTGCCTCAACAACTACAACGGCGTCCTGGAGATCACCTCGGCCCTGAACCGCAGCGCCATCTACAGGCTGAAGAAGACCTGGACCAAGGTCTGCAAGCAGGTTGGTCCACATCCACATCCAGGTCCACATCCAGGGTCTGCAAGCAGGTGGGTCCACATCCAGGGTCTGCAAGCAGGTGGGTCCAGATCCACATCCAGGTCCAGGGTCTGTAAGCAGGTCAGAGTCCAGGTCCAGGTCCAGGGTCTGCAAGCAGGTCAGAGTCCAGGTCCAGATCCAGATCCAGGGTCTGCAAGCAGGTCAGAGTCCAGGTCCAGATCCAGATCCAGGGTCTGCAAGCAGGTCAGTCCAGGTCCAGGTCCAGGGTCTGCTAGCAGGTCAGTCCAGATCCACATCCAGGGTCTGCAAGCAGGTCAGAGTCCAGATCCAGGTCCACATCCAGGGTCTGTAAGCAGGTCAGTCCAGGTCCAGATCCAGATCCAGGGTCTGCAAGCAGGTCAGAGTCCAGGTCCAGATCCAGATCCAGGGTCTGCAAGCAGGTCAGTCCAGATCCAGGTCCAGGGTCTTTAATGATAGTCCAGATCCACATCCAGGGTCTGCAAGCAGGTCAGAGTCCAGATCCAGGTCCACATCCAGGGTCTGTAAGCAGGTCAGTCCAGGTCCAGGTCCAGGGTCTGTAAGCAGGTCAGTCCAGGTCCAGGTCCAGGGTCTGCAAGCAGGTCAGAGTCCAGATCCAGGTCCACATCCAGGGTCTGTAAGCAGGTCAGTCCAGGTCCACATCCAGGGTCTGTAAGCAGGTCAGTCCAGGTCCAGGTCCAGGGTCTGCAAGCAGGTCAGAGTCCAGATCCAGGTCCACATCCAGGGTCTGTAAGCAGGTCAGTCCAGGTCCAGGTCCAGGGTCTGCAAGCAGGTCAGTCCAGGTCCAGGTCCAGGGTCTGCAAGCAGGTCAGAGTCCAGATCCAGGTCCACATCCAGGGTCTGTAAGCAGGTCAGTCCAGGTCCAGGTCCAGGGTCTGCAAGCAGGTCAGAGTCCAGATCCAGGTCCAGGGTCTGCAAGCAGGTCAGAGTCCAGATCCAGGTCCAGGTCCAGGGTCTGCAAGCAGGTCAGAGTCCAGGTCCAGATCCAGGTCCAGGGTCTGCAAGCAGGTCAGAGTCCAGGTCCAGGTCCAGGGTCTGCAAGCAGGTCAGAGTCCAGGTCCAGATCCAGGTCCAGGGTCTGCAAGCAGGTCAGAGTCCAGGTCCAGATCCAGGTCCAGGGTCTGCAAGCAGGTCAGAGTCCAGGTCCAGATCCAGGGTCTGCAAGCAGGTTGGTCCACATCCAGGTCCAGGTCCAGGGTCTGCAAGCAGGTCAGAGTCCAGGTCCAGATCCAGGTCCAGGGTCTGCAAGCAGGTCAGAGTCCAGGTCCAGATCCAGGGTCTGCAAGCAGGTCAGAGTCCAGGTCCAGATCCAGGTCCAGGGTCTGCAAGCAGGTCAGAGTCCAGGTCCAGGTCCAGATCCAGGGTCTGCAAGCAGGTCAGAGTCCAGGTCCAGATCCAGGTCCAGGGTCTGCAAGCAGGTCAGTCCAGGTCCAGGTCCAGGTCCAGGGTCTGCAAGCAGGTCAGTCCAGGTCCAGGTCCAGGTCCAGGGTCTGCAAGCAGGTCAGAGTCCAGAGTCCAGCAGCAGCTGCTGCTGCTGCTGAGGACACGGGACAGTTGGATCCACATGGAGGGTTCATCAGTGTGTGTTTCAGACGAAGGCGCTGTGGGTGAAGGATGGATGAATGAATAGAGGGATGAATGGATGATGGATGAACAGAGAGATGAGGGATGAATGGATGATGGATGAACAGAGGGATGAGGGATGAATGGATGATGGATGAGGGTCCAGATCCAGATCCAGGTTCTTGTCCTTGTGTTGCAGACGAAGGCGCTGATGGACCGGCTGCAGAAGACGGTGTCGTCAGAGGGACGGTTCAAGAACCTCCGGGAGACGCTGAAGAAGTGAGACTGCTGCTCCTCAGAGCTGGACACGTGTCCATGTGTCCTCATGTCCTCATGTCCTCGTGTCCTCATGTCTTCATGTCCAGATGTCCAGGTCTGTGGAGACAGGAGGTCTGACTCTGTCCTGTGTGTTTCAGCTGCAACCCCCCCTGCGTCCCCTACCTGGGCATGTACCTGACGGACCTGGCCTTCATCGAGGAGGGGACGCCCAACTTCACCGAGGACGGCCTGGTCAACTTCTCCAAGATGAGGATGGTAACAGACTGTCAGGACCTAGACCCTCTGTCAGGACCTGGTTCTGGTTCTGGTTCTGCTTCTGGTTCTGGTTCTGGTTCTGGTTCTGGTGCTGGTTCTGGTTCTGGTCCAGCTCCAGACCAGGTCTCAGTCTCAGTGCTGGTCTGTAGAGGATCTGTAGAAACCTGAACCTGTCTCTGCTTCCTCAGATCTCTCACATCATCCGCGAGATCCGCCAGTTCCAACAAGCTCCGTACAGGATCGAGCACCAGCCCAAGGTGAGTCTGACCCCCACTGGCCTGTCATCAACCAATCAACCAATCAATCAATCAATCAATCAATCAATCAATCAATCAATCAATCAATCAATCAATCAATCAACCAATCAATCAATCAATCAATCAATCAACCAATCAATCAATCAATCAATCAACCAACCAACAGGAAGTGGTTAAGTCTGTCCTTGTCCTCAGGTGACTCAGTTCCTCCTGGACAAGACGCTGGTGATGGACGAGGACACGCTGTACGAGCTGTCGCTGAAGATCGAGCCCCGAGTTCCACCTGGATGATTATTGATCACATGATCAATAATCAATACACACACACACACACTGACATCACACCAGAGGGAAGGAGGGAGGAGCCGTGTTGTGTTGTGTTCAGGAAACTCAGGAGAAAATGTGCCTTGTTGTACGAACAGAAGATGTAAATACGTAGTGAACACAACAGACTGTGACAAACAAACACAACTCTGCCACAAACAAACAAACAAACAAACCACCACCACCACGCCCCAGTGCATCGTGGGTAGCAGGACTCAACACTCACAGGATGGATGGATAGATCCAGTGTGTCCTGCTGCCCCCTGGTGGCCGCTCCCTGACGCTGCAGCTGGAAAACCAACATGTTCTCTGACGTCTGGATGAGAGACTTTAACACAACAACAAACGTAAACAAACCTGCAAGATGCAAAACATCCCACAATGCAACAGTGTCTGCAGAGGACTGATGGTGTGTAACACAACCGCCATCTTTTTTTTCTTTTTTGTTTCTATTTCCATGACAAACTTACTTAGTATTAGGGCCAGCCCCCCCCCCCCCCAAAAAACAAAATAAAAACAAATCTGGAGCAAGGAAAAAAGCAAAACAAATCTGGTACCAAAAAAAAAAAACAGGCAATTTAAAAAAAAAATTTTTTACCTGATTTTTTTTCTTCTTGTTTTTCCTTTTCTTTGTCTGATTCTCCTTCGTGTAAATGACGACATCATTTCCTGGAGATGGAACTTCATAAGACATCAGGATATTTTATTGTTATTATTAATTTCATTTTTCGTTCTAAAAAACCATTGAGTCACAAGATCAGAGCTGAACAGACAACACAAGACAAAAACTAGACAAAGCAACAACAATAAATAACGTTTATTATTATTATTATTATTATTATTATTATTATTATTATTATTATTAAAGCAGTGACCAGTCAATAACTAGAAGGCCAGTGACTCCACTGACCAGGAGGCGGCGCCACGCGATGCTCCAGGAGGATTCTGGGAATTCTGGGATGTTTGGATCTGACCAGAGTTTCCTGCAGGAATCGATCAGATTATTGATCATTGATATTGAATCCAAGTTCAAACTCACGACTCGTCTGTTTGTTGCTCGGCTCCAGAGATTTTCCTTCTCGTTTTGCACGTTGCCGTGAAAACTGAGAAACTTTTTCTTCTCCTGACAATCAGAAGCTCGTCGGCTCCAAACCGCCACGGCACCCTGTCACCACGCCGCTCCGTCACCACGCCGCTCCGTCGCCACGGCACCCTGTCACCACGCCGCTCCGTCACCACGCCGCTCCGTCGCCACGGCACCCTGTCACCACGCCGCTCCGTCACCACGCCACTCCGTCGCCACGGCACCCTGTCACCACGCCGCTCCGTCACCACGTCGCCGCTCCGTTTTCTTACATTTAGTCATTTTGTACGCAAACATTGCAAAGTCGTCACTTTTCTAAAAGGTTCAGTCTGAACAGTTTCTACTCGTTACAAAACCAACAGTCAAACGTCTTCTCCATGTGTCACTAATGTTGTTGTTATTATTATTATCATGATTATTATTACTGTTGTTATTATTATTATTATTATTATGATTAGCTCCATGTGGTCATTTCATCATATTTTAACCTGGTTGACTGTTTTACTGCAGTAGTTTTATTTCTATATTTGCACTGTTGATTTATTTATGAAGAAAGTCTTTAGACTCTAAACTTGTTTATAGCATGAATATAGCATCACCCCCCCCTCCCCCCCCGACCCCCCAGTAGGTTATTACTGTTACGTGTTCTCCACTGCGTTGCTGTGACGACCATCACTCTGACTTGTTGTTGTGTTTTGATGCAGACGATGCTTCACAATAAAAACACAAACATGGGACTCGTGTGTTTGTTGTTTATTCTGACGTTGAAGGAAACACATGAAGGTTCTGATGGTGACCTTTAGTTACAGACATGGAGCACAAGATGGTTAAAGGGACAGTTCAACATTTAGTCAAACTGTCCCATCACCATAACCCCTATAGTCATAGCAGTAGGTTCGTTACCTTTAATTATTGGTGCAAACTATTTTTAGAACGGCGGAGCAGAGCCGTGAGCTGCTCAGAGCTACGCTACGGAGGCTCATGGGATTTCTTGGTTTCCCTCATCAAACTCATCAAATACACAATCCAACAACTCCACAACGCTCTGGTGGACAAGTTGTGACCTGCACATTCACCACGCTATGAGATAATAACACAACGTTACCACACAGAGTTGTTTTAGAGGGAAATACAGAGACTGTTGATGAACAACTGTCCCTGAAGGCAACGTGCATCAGAGGTTTTACATGAATTTCCCTCTAAAACAACTCTGTGTGGTAACGTTGTGTTATTATCTCATAGTGTGGTGAATGTGCAGGTCACAACTTGTCCACCAGAGCGTTGTGGAGTTGTTGGATTGTGTATTTGATGAGTACTGTTCCTATACTCTCATGTAAGGTCTTGGTCCCAGGTCTCCACGTGACCTTTGAGGAATAAAAAGCCTGTGATTGACAGGTTGAACTGTCACTGATTGGTTTAGTTTCAGTCTCATTGATCATAAAGATCAGATCGATCAGTCGTCAAACGGCTCAGACATGAAACTCTGACTGACTTCATGGTTCTGTTCAGTTCTGTTTCTGTTTGTCTGGGTCAAGGACTGTCAGTGTGTGTGTGTGTGTGTGTGTGTGTGTGTGTGTGTGTGTGTGTGTGTGTGTGTGTGTGTGTGTGTGTGTGTGTGTGTGTGTGTGTGTGTGTGTGTGTGTGTGTGTGAGTCTGCAGTTGAAATATCAAGGTCAAACTGGACGCTGACACCGGAGCCTCGGTGCTCATGGCTGCAGCCACGCAGCTCCATTGGTTTGTGGCGCTGCGTCTCTGATCTTCTGATTGGCCGCCAGCTTTAATCCCACACGAGGGGGCGGAGCCTCCCACAGGAGGGGGCGGAGCCTCAGGACGCAGGAGCCTGAAAAGCTGTTTAACCAGAGACTGAGAGCAGAGCAGCTTCTCCACAGGTACGGTACCTTCTCCTTCTCCTTCTGCTCCTTCTGCTCCTTCTGCTCCTTCTGCTCCTTCTGCTCCTTCTGCTCCTTCTGCTCCTTCTGCTCCTTCTGCTCCTTCTGCTAGTGTAGAGGATGTTAACCCTTTAGTGTTAGAGGATGTTAACCCTTTAGTGGTAGAGGATGTTAACCCTTTAGTGTTAGAGGATGTTAACCCTTTCTCCTCAGGTTGGTGTTTCTGTTGATGTGGTGACCGGTTTAGATGAAGCTAAACTAGAGAGCAGGAGGATCTGATCTCTGACAGCAGGGCTCGACAACAAGATCAACATATTTGTCCTTATTGAGGGTTTTATTGTTATTTATTGTTAAGTGTACTGCCCCCCCCCCCCCCCCCCCCCGGGGCGTCGTGTCCTCTGGAGAGGACGCAGCAGGGCTGACGTCCTGCACGTACTCCCTCAGAGTTAAAAGGTCAGGGTGGTCGGGGTCTGAGCCGGTCCCGGTCTAATCCCACCTTAAGACCACGTGATCCTGCAGCTGAAGCTCTGGATCCGGACCAGATGGACCAGGATGGACCAGGACCAGGACGGACCAGGACGGACCAGGACGGACCAAGACCAGGACGGACCAGGACGGACCAGGATGGACCAGGACCAGGACGGACCAGGACGGACCAGGACGGACCAGGACGGACCGGGACGGACCAGGACGGACCAGGACGGACCAGGACCAGGACGGACCAGGACGGACCAGGACGGACCAGGACGGACCAGGACGGACCAGGACAGACCAGGACGGACCAGGACCAGGACGGACCAGGACGGACCCTCCACTCTTAATGTTCTCCACTACTTCCTTCTTTCTTTCATTTGAACTTAAATCTTTATTGAGTTTTCACGTCTGAGGCAAAACCAATACAACAACAAGGTAGAAGTTAGAATAACGGTTCCATTCAGCATTCCTTCACGTCTCATAGGAATGCTCCATCCAATGCTCCGTCTCAGCAGGCGTCCATCAGGACTTCCTGGACCACGTCCAACCTGCTCCTGGTGGGAGTCTCCACATCCAGTCAGACTTTAGATCTGCTTTCATTACAACCTTCTCAGTATTCCCAGGATGAGTGAACGTGTTGCCAGTTCTCCTCATTTGTCTCCAGTTCCAGCAGGTTATTATGGTCTGTCTCCAGCTGCCGCAGCATCTGCAGCCGTCCTGTCTGTCCATCAGCGTCTGGTTCTAAACCTCTCTGAGAAGACTGCTCTTGTTTCTGCTCAAACTCCTCATTCAGACTCGTCACATTAAAGCCTCTTGTTTTCAGACACTTTTTACTTCTTTTAAACAGATTTTCACTGGAAATCAGTAGAAAAATCTGAACATGGAGCAAGTTTTTCTTTCACTGGTAGATTTTTCTACTGATTTCCAGTGAAAATGATTTAAAACAAGTTGATTTTCAGGTGATGAGTCTGATTTTAGGTGGAAAGAGATGAGTTTTGACAGAAATGAGACTAATATTCTTGGACAGTGTCCCCCCCCCCCCCCCCCCCCCCCCCCGTCCCTGGTTCTGGTCCCTCCGTCCGTCCTGACTCGTCCTCATGAGGATCTGGTCTTGTGACCAGTCCAGAATGTCAGTGGGGGGAGAGCCAGAGGCGGCTCGGGGTCTTGGCACCGGGTCCTGGCAGCAGCAACCTGCCCCCTCCCTGCCCCCCCCCCACGTAGCTACTACCCCTCCAGGCGTCTATAAATAATCGGAGCGCTGACCGACGGCACGTTGACGGAAAAAAGAGGCCGAGAGTGAAAAACATGTGATACCTGAGGGAAGGAACGAGTCTTACTCCTCAGTTTCATCAGCTGGGTGGAGGGGGGGGGGGGCAGGAGGAGCAGGGGGGGGCAGGAGGAGCAGGGGGGCAGGAGGAGCAGGGGGGGGCAGGAGGAGCAGGGGGGGGGGCAGGAGGAGCAGGGGGGGGGGCAGGAGGAGCAGGGGGGGGGGCAGGAGGAGCAGGGGGGGCAGGAGGAGCAGGGGGGGGGCAGGAGGAGCAGGGGGGGGGCAGGAGGAGCAGGGGGGGGGGGCAGGAGGAGGGGGGGGGGGCAGGAGGAGCAGGGGGGGCAGGAGGAGCAGGGGGGCAGGAGGAGCGGGGGGGGCAGGAGGAGCAGGGGGGGCAGGAGGAGCAGGGGGGGGGCAGGAGGAGCAGGGGGGCAGGTCGGCCATGGTTCACCTCTAACCAGGATTAACAGGAGTGATGATGACATCACGTCCTCACAGCTTCTCTCTATATTAAGACTCAGTCTCGTGGTCCATGGTGTCCACGCTGTTGCTGCCCCCCGACCCCCCCTCCTCCTCCTCCATCCGTTCATTCATCACACCAACGCAGCTTTTACCTTTAACATTTTAACTCACTTCTCTCTGGACTCAACTGACCGACTTGCCCCCTCCCCCCCCCCCCCCCCCCCCCTCAGTCCATCCGTCCTCTCTGACTTTAAGTCTCTGGTCATGAGTGGACATATGACCCCAGCCTTCCTGGGGGGGGGGTGGCTGTTAATGCTAAGAGGCTAAAGCATCTGCTGCAGCGACCCCGACCTCCTCTAAGCTCCTTACTGTAGAAAACCTAGACAAAGCTGCAGGTGGGGGGGGGGGGGTCGACAAAGCTGCAGGTGGGAGGGGGGGGGGGGGTCGACAAAGCTGCAGGTGGGGGGGGGGGGCTGTGGGTTCAGAGAGACTTGAACTTTTAATAGCCAAGGATGGAAGATCTACTCCGACTGAATCAGACCACGCTGCAAACACTTCAAATAAGAAGATTTCTCTCATTTTTAGTCAAAACTAATCTCATCACCTAAAAATTCACTTGTTTTCAAACAAATTTTCACTTGAAATGTTTCAAATGGGGCAAGTTTGTCTTTCTTAAACAAGTAGAAAAATCAACATTTTGACAAGAAATAAGATAAATATTCTTTGCTTGATGTTGAGTTTTTGCAGCGTAAAAAGCAGGTAGAAACAGAAACAGCTGTTGAGGAACGTAAAGACGTTCTAGAAACTATTTTTAATTTCTTCACACTGTTTCTGAACATGATACTGTGTTAATTAAATAATTAAAACACTGATCAGTCTGAGAACAGAAGCTGGAGACGATGTCGACGGCAGCCGCCGCTAACTTTTACCGTGAGGATAAAGATTATTTGAACCAACATCAGACGTTACGACAGTTCTAGTGACAAAACAACTTCCTGGTTTTCTCTGCGAAGCCATTTTGATCTCAAGATTGTTTTAATTAAGTTAGTGAAAAGGCGGGAAAAGCTCTCCTCCCGTTAGCAACAGTTAGCAAGCTAGGCTAGCTCTGACGTCAACGACAGTTAGTTAGCTAGCTAAGTGTTTGTTCCAGTGACTCATTTTTCTTGGTATTTTATTGACACAGGCTGTTCATGTGTTTTCTATGATATATATATTTTTTAATTTGTGTTTGTGTCTCTACAGTTGTTTTCTTTGTCTGCAGATGTTGTTAGCCTAGCTAGCCTACGTAGCTACTGTCTGGACTTCCTGCTCCATGTGAATCATTCCTTCTTCCTCTTCCTCCTCTTCCTCCTCTTCCTCCTCTTCCTCCTCCTCTTCCAGCTCTTGTACTTCTCTCCAGAGAGTGACCTCCGAGCAGAAACATGGCGAGCTCTTTTACACGTTTGTTGTCCGGCCGCAACACGCGCGCCGTGCTGGCCGGCCTGGGCGCCGGCACCGTGGCAACCGGCTTCTTGATGAGCGAGCAGGGCGGATCCCTGATCGCCGACCACAAGAAGAAGCTCTACCCCCCCAGGTCAGTCTCAACCCCCCCCCCCTGCCCCCCCACAGGGACATGGACTCACTCTGGAGGAGGAATAGGAATTTAAAGGGACAATGAGGAATTTTGGAAAGCAAACTACACTCACACTACATTTCCCATGAGCCTCAGCGTGCACGGTGAAATTCTTGGCCCGGCGCGAGACGGAAGAAAGAGAAAACATTTACCAAGAATGTTTTCATGAATGAAAGTCGGAGGTTGAAGACGATCAGATCCGTCGTAGTTCCGACCATGAACGATGCTAACTAGCGTTCCGGCGGCGTTATTCCGATGACCTTCCAGGCCGCATGCCGTCCACGAAACCAAAACTAAATGTTAGGTGAGCTGAGCACTAAATAATAATAACTATAAAGACAAAACAATCTATTTATCTAAGTGGAGCCATTAACAAGTGGTGACGTAGATTCATCCACATTAATATGAGACTCTGCATTGTCCCTTTAATAGACAAACAAGGAGACGCTCCAAGAAATGGCAACTCCATCTTCTACCAAACCATTGAGGAACTCAAGATCCATAAACATGAAGTAACTCAGTGTGGAGACGGTTCACACACAAAATACAGGAAGTTTCCTTTAAGATTAGACCTAATGCGTTTTATTTACGGAATAGACCTTTATGTGAACTGTATTTCTGGAGCAGGAGGTGGGAAATACTCTGTGTCACCTTCTTTATGAATGCTGTTATGAACCTGATGTGAACTAACTGCTGAGGCGGAGGGATACGAGTGAGTTGGTTAGTTCCAGAGAAACAGGAGCATCTTATTGTCAGTACTCAGCAGAACAGGAAGTGACGACAGGCTCCGCCCTCCACAGGGTGGATGAGTGAATAATTAATGAGCTCATTGAGGAGTTTATTAATGGTGTCATAAAGCAGCTGGGTGGAGGTGGTGGTGAATAACTGACGGCGTGAAGCGGTCAGAGCCGTATCACTGACCCACTCTCAGGTTTCAGCTCGGCCACCTTTCACTCACTCTCTGTCCTCAACCCCCCCCCCCCCCCACCCCCCCCCCCCCCCCACCCCGGTCTCCTCAGGACACCGTCTCTCAGTCACACACTGGTCACGTTGATAATGGTGAGAAAACACTTGTGAAAAGTGTTTCTGTCACGTGACCAACAACGACTGCTGCGTTCACTGACTCAGGAAACGGCAAAAACTAACACAGATTCACATTTTAAGAACCAGTGACTGTTTGATTAAACACTGAAGTCATGTTTTAAAATGCAACATCATCATCAAGACTGGTTCTAATTCAATGATTTGTCTCATTGGACATATTATTATATTATTATGTTATATATTAGGCTACATCATCAAATACACAAGGGAAAACTCCAAAACCTCTGATGTCATTCCAAAGTTTAAAGGGGATTGTTCATCACATTTATTTTCAAACAACTGTGTGTGGTAACGTTGTGTTATGATGTCATAGCGTGGTGAATGTGCAGAGACTCGTTGATAAACCGTGTGTGTGTGTCTGTCCTCGTCCTCCGTCTCTGCAGCTCCGACTTCCCCGACCTGAGGAAACACAACAACTGCATGGCGTCGGCTCTGACCCCGGCCATCTACGCGCGGCTCCGGGACAAGCTGACCCCCAACAACTGGACCCTGGACCAGTGCATCCAGACCGGCGTGGACAACCCGGGTCACCCCTTCATCAAGACCGTGGGCTGACATCGGAGACACAAGTTACCACACAGAGTTGTTAACCATCCAGGAGACTCCTCCTCTGTGTCTCCTCCTCTGACTGCGCCTCCTCCTGCGTCTCCTCCTCTAACTGTGTCTCCTCCTCCTCTGTGTCTCCTCCTGCATCTCCTCCTCCTCTAACTGTGTCTCCTCCTCTGACTGCGTCTCCTCCTGCGTCTCCTCCTCCTCCTGCGTCTCCTCCTCTAACTGTGTCTCCTCCTCCTCCTGCGTCTCCTCCTCCTCCTGCGTCTCCTCCTCTGACTGCGTCTCCTCCTCTGACTGTGTCTCCTCCTGTGTCTCCTCCTCCTCCTGCGTCTCCTCCTCCTCTGACTGCGTCTCCTCCTCTGACTGCGTCTCCTCCTCTGACTGTGTCTCCTCCTGTGTCTCCTCCTCCTCCTGTGTCTCCTCCTCTGACTGTGTCTCCTCCTCCTGCGTCTCCTCCTCTAACTGTGTCTCCTCCTCCTCCTGTGTCTCCTCCTCTAACTGTGTCTCCTCCTCTAACTGCGTCTCCTCCTCTAACTGCGTCTCCTCCTCTAACTGTGTCTCCTCCTCTAACTGCGTCTCCTCCTCTAACTGCGTCTCCTCCTCTAACTGCGTCTCCTCCTCTAACTGCGTCTCCTCCTCCTGTGTCTCCTCCTCTAACTGTGTCTCCTCCTCCTCCTGTGTCTCCTCCTCTAACTGTGTCTCCTCCTCTAACTGCGTCTCCTCCTCTAACTGCGTCTCCTCCTCTAACTGCGTCTCCTCCTGTGTCTCCTCCTCTAACTGTGTCTCCTCCTCTAACTGCGTCTCCTCCTCTAACTGCGTCTCCTCCTCTAACTGCGTCTCCTCCTCTAACTGCGTCTCCTCCTCTAACTGCGTCTCCTCCTCCTGTGTCTCCTCCTCTAACTGTGTCTCCTCCTCCTCCTGCGTCTCCTCCTCTAACTGTGTCTCCTCCTCCTCCTGTGTCTCCTCCTCTGACTGTGTCTCCTCCTCTGACTGTGTCTCCTCCTCCTCCTGCGTCTCCTCCTCTAACTGTGTCTCCTCCTCCTCCTGTGTCTCCTCCTCTAACTGTGTCTCCTCCTCTAACTGCGTCTCCTCCTCTAACTGCGTCTCCTCCTCTAACTGCGTCTCCTCCTGTGTCTCCTCCTCTAACTGTGTCTCCTCCTCTAACTGCGTCTCCTCCTCTAACTGCGTCTCCTCCTCTAACTGCGTCTCCTCCTCTAACTGTGTCTCCTCCTCTAACTGCGTCTCCTCCTCTAACTGTGTCTCCTCCTCTAACTGTGTCTCCTCCTCTAACTGCGTCTCCTCCTCTAACTGCGTCTCCTCCTCTAACTGCGTCTCCTCCTGTGTCTCCTCCTCTAACTGCGTCTCCTCCTCTAACTGTGTCTCCTCCTCTAACTGCGTCTCCTCCTCTAACTGCGTCTCCTCCTCTAACTGCGTCTCCTCCTGTGTCTCCTCCTCTAACTGTGTCTCCTCCTCTAACTGCGTCTCCTCCTCTAACTGCGTCTCCTCCTCTAACTGCGTCTCCTCCTCTGACTGTGTCTCCTCCTCTGACTGCGTCTCCTCCTCCTGCAGGTGTTTGCTGACCTCTTTGATCCCGTCATCAAGGACCGTCACAACGGCTACGATCCCAAAACCATGATCCACCCGACCGACCTGGACTCCTCCAAGGTGGAGACACCATTCATCCATTCATCCATTCATCCATTCATCCATCCATCCATTCATTCATTCATCCATTCATCCATTCATTCATCCATTCATTCATTCATCCATCCATCCATTCATTCATCCATTCATCCATCCATTCATCCATCCATTCATCCATTCATCCATCCATTCATCCATCCATTCATCCATTCATCCATTCATTCATCCATTCATTCATCCATTCATTCATTCATTCATTCATCCATTCATTCATCCATTCATTCATTCATCCATTCATTCATCCATTCATTCATTCATCCATTCATTCATCCATTCATTCATCCATTCATTCATTCATTCATCCATTCATTCATCCATTCATTCATTCATCCATTCATTCATCCATTCATTCATTCATTCATTCATTCATCCATTCATTCATCCATTCATTCATTCATTCATCCATTCATTCATCCATTCATTCATCCATTCATTCATTCATTCATCCATTCATTCATCCATTCATTCATCCATTCATTCATTCATCCAACCATTCATCCATTCATTCATCCATTCATTCATTCATCCATCCATTCATCCATTCATCCATCCATTCATCCATTCATCCATTCATTCATCCATTCATTCATTCATTCATTCATCCATTCATTCATCCATTCATTCATTCATTCATCCATTCATTCATCCATTCATTCATTCATTCATTCATTCATTCATTCATTCATTCATTCATCCATTCATCCATTCATCCATCCATTCATCCATCCATTCATCCATTCATCCATTCATTCATCCATTCATTCATCCATTCATTCATCCATCCATTCATTCATCCATTCATTCATCCATTCATTCATCCATTCATTCATTCATTCATCCATTCATCCATCCATTCATTCATCCATTCATTCATTCATCCATTCATTCATTCATTCATCCATCCATTCATTCATTCATTCATTCATTCATTCATTCATTCATCCATTCATTCATCCATTCATTCATTCATTCATTCATCCATTCATTCATCCATTCATTCATTCATCCATTCATTCATTCATCCAACCATTCATCCATTCATCCATTCATTCATCCATTCATTCATTCATCCATCCATCCATTCATCCATTCATTCACCCATTCATTCATTCATCCATCCATCCATTCATCCATTCATTCATCCATTCATCCATCCATTCATCCATCCATTCATTCATTCATCCATTCATCCATCCATTCATCCATCCATTCATTCATTCATCCATTCATTCATCCATTCATCCATCCATTCATTCATCCATCCATTCATCCATCCATTCATCCATCCATTCATCCATCCATCCATTCATCCATCCATTCATCCATCCATTCATTCATTCATCCATTCATTCATCCATTCATCCATTCATCCATCCATTCATTCATCCATCCATTCATTCATCCATCCATTCATTCATTCATTCATCCATCCATCCATCCATCATTCATTCATTCATCCATCCATCATTCATCCGTCCATCCATCATCCATCCATCCATCCATCCATCATTCATCCATTCATCCATCCATCCATTCATCCATCATCCATCCATCCATCATTCATTCATCCGTTCATCCTCTCCTCCACTCCCTCTAACCCCCCCCCCCTCCCCCTCTGTCTCCAGCTGACCCATGGCGTGTTCGATGACCACTACGTCCTGTCTTCCCGTGTCCGGACCGGTCGCAGCATCCGTGGTCTGAGCCTCCCTCCGGCGTGTTCCCGGGCGGAGCGCCGCGAGGTGGAGCGCGTGGTTGTCACGGCGCTGGACGGCCTGAAGGGAGACCTGGCGGGACGCTACTACAGCCTGGGAGACATGACGGACAAGGAGCAGCAGCAGCTCATCGACGTGAGTCTCCTCCTCCTCCTCCTCAGCACATCCTGGATCAGCAGGAATCTGACTGGATCCTGGATCCTGGATCCTGGATCGGATCAAATCTAGAAAAAGGGTTGTTGAAAAACTAAAAGTGAATTCTGAAGTTAAATCAGATCACGTTCTGGTTTTAATCCGGATCAAAACTTTGATCCAGAATCAGGATTATCCGGATCCAGCAGTCTGGAGGATTCAGGAACAACGTGTTTTTAAACCATTAGAGTGATAAATAAAATTAACTTTTGATTATTCAACAAATTAAGAACTACTTGACATTTAAATGAAACTCTAAGTTTGAAATTTGACATTATTTGAATTTTAAATTAAAAAAATGTGAGTATTTGAGTCCAAACTGAGAGTTTAGGATCAACAGACCGAGTCCAGACATCAGGATCTGGATCAGGATCAGACTGATCCAGTTCAACTGGGATCTGCTGCTCAGGTTATTTTTATATGGACTCAAGTGAACTGTGGTTGTAACGTGTTGTGGCCACTAGTGGGCGCTGTGATGTCATCAGGAGGACCTGAGCTGAGAGCGGGAAAATCTATATTTATATTTACACATAATAAATAAATAAACACTGATACGTGTAGTTAGTATTTAGATACTATTATAAATACTGGAGGATCCAGATCATTTTACACACACACACACACACACACACACACACACACACACACACACACACACACACACACACACACACACACTGTCCCGGTGTGAGGTGACCTGGGTTCAGGTCGTTGACCTTTGACCTTTGTCCTCTGACCCGTTCCACGCTGCGTCCCGTCAGGACCACTTCCTGTTTGACAAGCCCGTGTCTCCGTTACTGACCTCGGCCTTCATGGCCCGGGACTGGCCCGACTCCAGAGGGATCTGGTAAGACCAGGACACCCCCCCCTGACCCCCCTCCTTCCCCCCCCCTGACCCCCCTGACGACCCCCTGACCCCCCTGACCCCCCCCCACACCCTGTTCCTGTTCTAGAGTCCTGGTCAGTGAACGCCTCGCAGCAGAGGAGGCGTAGTTTGTGTTTTCAGAACGTAGAATGTACAAGAACCTGATTCCTTCTCCTCGACTTTAAAGGGACAGTTCAACATTTAGTCAGATCCTCCACCATAACCCTATAGCAGCAGGTTCACCACCTTTAATTATGAGTGCATGTTGTTTTGAGATGGGCGGAGCAGAGCCGTGAGCTGCTCAGAGCTACGCTACGGAGGCTCATGGGATTTCTTGGTTTCCCTCATCAAACTCATCAAATACACAATCCAACAACTCCACAACGCTCTGGTGGACAAGTTGTGACCTGCACATTCACCACACTATGAGATAATAACACAACGTTACCACACAGAGTTGTTTTAGAGGGAAATACAGAGACGGAACTACATTCCAGACACGGCTGCCGGGCGGAGGGATATGTTACATGATGTCACGGCTCTGCTCCGCCCATCTCAAAACAACATGCACCGATGATTAAAGGTGATGAACCTGCTGCTGTGACTATAGAGGTTATGGTGAGAGGAGCATCTGAATAAATGTTGAACTGTCCCTTTAACCCCCCCCTCCCTTCTCTCCCCCCCCCCCCCCCCTTCAGGACCACTTCCTGTTTGACAAGCCCGTCTCTCCGTTGTTGACATGTGCCTTCATGGCCAGAGACTGGCCGGACGCCAGAGGCATCTGGTGGGTTCCCCTGCATGATGACATCATCACCATGATGATGACGATGATGA